>JADDOH010006132.1:0-231631 GCA_016648135.1 Agrypnia vestita | reverse complement strand
CAAAATTGTGCGGATGGAAACTCGGGAACTTTTTTGATTTATTGGTTCACTTGAATTTTCTATTTCAGTTTGCAAAGTTTCCATTTTGAACAAGAGCGTCTCTATTCTATGACAAGAGCATGCCACTAATAAGCATGTGTGTTTGATTGTTAGCTTTGGGCATGCTTATTTATGAGCATGCCACTAATAAGCATGCCAGTAATGAGCAAGTGTGTACAGTTGTTAGGGCATGCTTATTAGTGGCATGCTCATTAGCATGCCAGTAAAGAAGCATGTGTATCTGTACCTTAACGCGTCTTCTCGAAATCTTTTTATTTAATGATTTCTAATTGATGGCGCATATTTTTTTAAAAATACTTATGTATCTTTTATTCCGCGTATTGCATTGTCTATCTCAATTATTAGTTTTCTCCGCCATTCATTGTTTCGCCGGTTACGATTTCAATGGTAACATTAGAAGTTGTACAGCTCCAGCGAAACTTTCTGAACTCGGACAGAATCCCGCTTAGTGCGCCAACGATTTTCGTTTATCTGGTCGAGGTTATTTCACATAGTCCAGGGGTCAGCAAGTCCTGGCTCAAGTAAGTATAGTACATCAACTTTATCGAGTTTGGTTAGTATAAAACCTTTTGCATGAATATATATGAGATCCCGTAGATGTATGTATGTCAAATCCATTTATGATAGAGTAAATAATTAAGGTATTAGGAATAGTGATGGGTCCGCTCTGTACTCACTACTACAATGTAGTACTACATTACATTGAAGTGCACACTTCGCACATTTTGAAGTATAGTGCACACTACAAACTACAAACACCAAAGTTATTGAAAGTTTAAACTTCAAATAGTACACTTCATTTCAAAGCGAACACTACAAAGTACATACACTTCAAAGTTATCGAAATTATGAGAAACATACTTTAAATAGTGCATTTTTACGTGAAACTTTTGGGAAGATGATGTAGATATATGAAGAAATCTCTGGAAACTAACAATCCCCCCCACCATGGTTTGAAAATTTTTTGGAATCGAATGAAGAAACCTGGCTGGCGACCTTTTTTTTTTTAGGTCGCCAAATGTTACTTTGGAGAAAATATCGTCATTTATCTTAAATATTTTTCTCGTTGACCTTTTTTTATTTTTTTTTAGTATTATTTGGGAAAAAATATTTACTTCACTAGTACTGCATTACTTCATTTCATTACACTTCACTTCATTAATACTACAATTACTTCATTAATACTACAATTATCTTCTTTACTTCACTTCATTTACTTCACTTCATTTCGTAGTACTACAATTACTTCACTTCAATTACTACAATTGTAGTGTACACTTTGTATTCTTCAAACTGGTGAACGTGTGTGTGTTGTAGTCTTCATTTTGAAATGTAGTTTTTCCCTTCGCTAATTAGGAATGAATGTAAAGCCAATCTTAGCATAATTCATGGAATTAAAAGAGGGTGGCTTAGATGGTTTGGGCATGTTGAGCGAATGAATGAGGAAAGAATGGTAAGAAAGATATATAATGCAAGTGTTGATGGCGCCAGAAAGAGAGGGCGACCGCGGAAGACGCTGCATGACCAGATTTACCAGATACTGGAAGATGGTCCCGTTAGAAGCCTCAACAACCGGCGAGCTTGCATGCGGAAATGTATGAATGTGGATGAGGCGAGAGTTGTATGTCAGGACAGAAGACTGTGGCGCTCTACCTTCTCTGCCTACTCCCACAAGGAAAGGGCGTGATGATAAGTAAGTAAATAATAATTTCAATGAATTAAGAACTTTGTAAAAACTACTTGGAGTAACTTTACGGCTATCGGTTTCGATACCACTGTATCTACGTCACAACGGACGCATACTAACTTTCTTTTAGTTATTTTAATAAAGAAATTAATTTTTGAACGGGGGCGTCGCTACAGTTATGGTGGGGGTAATTGACAAGTAGACAGCGAAATGGGGAATATATCAAATAACGGGTTATCCATAAAAATCAACTGGTTATTAATTATATTGACTTTAGAGTTCTTGATTTATAATATTTATATCAATTTCTCAATTTAAAGCCTCTATTATTTACATGGAAAACCTCCAAAACCTCTATTATTTGCATAGAAAACTTCCAAAACCTCTATTATTTACTTGGATGTTTTCCCAAAAAAGCGTAGGTATTCTTCGAACTATTAAGATATGAACCGGTCCGTAGCAACTGCCATCCGCTAACCTACCTATGTAAGAAGGACCTACAAATATTATAGGATATCTTTTAAAATATTTTTTGGGTCAACTTTAAATTTTCAATTTTTGAAACATCGCACTTCAAGAAAATGTTAATCAATTTAAAAAAATTCTATCTACACATAACTTCTTAACGCATATTTAATAAATATATTTATATATTAATGTTACTCGAGGTAATTAAAAGAAAAAGGAGTGCTCATTACTTACACTTAAGCATTAAAGTATTTAAGACGTGTTTATTGGTCTTGTGGTTAAGTGATCCAGTGGTCGCGGGTTCGAGTTTCATTCCACATCAAAGATAGTTATATTTTTCGCAATACAGGCGTTGCCATCACTGGCATGTACAAGAAACTGTGAAAAGTATATGTTTTTGATGCTGCTAATTTAAAAAAAAAATTTTTTTTCTTGGAAGATTGTGAAAAAAATTGAATAAAAATAGTGCAGAGTTAATATACAAAACTGTAATAACTCCTCACATCAAGAAGTGATGCAAAACAGGGCAATGAGAATCATATTAAAAAAAGTAAATACACCAGAATTGAAGAAATGAGAAGCACTCAATTGGATGGAAATTAAAAAAATACTTATTTATAACGTTCTCATATCTGTGCATACAATTTTCAATAACAAAATGCCAAAATATTTTTTGAACAAAATTATTGTAAATAGTGATGCACATACATATAACACCAGAAATAGGAATAGAATAAGATTACCATATAAGAGAAAGGTTGTTTCTTGAAAAAAAAAAAAAAACAGAATTGTCCTAATGTACAGAGTTGAAAATCTATATCTATCTTTATATATATAATATAATCTTATATATTTATAGATATATCCTATTTATATATATATAGATATATATTGTTAACATCGAAGACTTTCACGGGTACAATGTGTTAGTTCTAACTACTTTGGGGGTAACCCGCGTCAAATTCTGGTCGTCAGGACCAGTCGGCTGCCGACGTTTCGAACAGATCTCACTGTTCATCTTCAGGGCGCCTTGTCGGTGAGCTGCTTCTCCAAAAAGCGTACAACCGTTTGGGTAAAGTAATCTTAACATAACGTATTCTTGCCCATTTGGCTTACTTTGCCTTTTTGTTTTGAAAGATGTCTGTTTATTAGATATGTTTATAGATTATGATAAGAAAACAATAAAAAACATGCGCTCATCAAACACACTACGCGGATGATCATTCGACCCATTTGCTTTGCCGATTTTACGCGACGGAAAAGACGCGGCGGAAGATACGCGCAGTGTGGCGCTGGCCTAAAGGATATCCTGGACCGACATGATAACTAACACTGAAGTCTTACACAAAGCCAATGTCCAAAAATAATTGCTTACAAAAATCAAGCCCCGTAAGACATTGTATTTTGAAAAGTTGAATAATTTTATTATTTGTATATATCTACTTATATTTTATTAATTACACCTACGTATTTCGGAAAAACCCTTCATCAAAATAATTTGAAAAACATCAAAATAAATAAGGTCTTTTGTTTTTCTAAATTATTTGAAAAAATATTTTTAAATATTCTTGCTGAAGTTCTCGATTACATACAATTATTGGAAACATTTTTGGAATTGGGCTAGTAGTTAAATTTAATTGATTATTAGTAATATTTTGTTTTCTATTACATGCTTTACTAATTTCTAACGATTCTAATTATTCAATTTCAGACCAAAATTATTTATGTGTAAAATAGAAAGTCCTAAATTTTTATCAAAACTGTGATCATTTTCTAATAAATGATTTACCAATTCAGAAAAACCGTTGTATTTTGGTTACAGGAAAAATATATCTTACATCAGTTGGTCGAAGGGAAGATTGAAGGCCGCAGAAGAGCGAGAAGACAAGGCGAGTTGGAAGAAAACAGCTGTCCTGGGTGAGAAATATCCGAGAATGGACAGGAATAAGAAGAGTCGAGAAGATGCTGCGAGGTACCCAGTACAGAGATGGTTTATCTCGGGTGATCTTCTACGTCGGGGGGACCCAACATGACACTTAAAAAAGAGTAATTTAAATTGAAAAAAACTACATTATACATATCGACGGCTCCTACGTATAATATCGTAACCCACAAATCGACGTTTTTTATTTTTTTGTGTATTTCATATGTATTTAATTATATCTTTATTTCCAAGAAAGAAAAAAAATATTTTGCAATAAATAACGTTTTTTTCGGACGTATTTTATCGTATCTCAAACAGTCACATATTTTTTTACGACGTATACCATCGTATGTAACACTTACGATGATTTGCGTTGGAAAATAACATAAGATAATTTTATTGTATGTAACACTTACGATAACATACGTTGGAAAATAACATAAATAATTATCGTATGTAACACTTACGATAATATGCGTGAGAAAATAACATAAGAAAATTATCGCATGTAACACTTACGTTATTTTACGTCGCGTCTTTTCCGAAGTAAAATGTTGTAAGTCATTTATCCGATATTTTACGTCGCGTCTTTTCCGAAGTATAATATCGTATGTGCATTTCTACAAAAACCGTTAATACTTTCGACTTTTTTGTGATTATTTATGAAACTACAGTATAAAGTAAAATATTGAAACGAAATTTCAAAAAAATTGGGCAATATTTAGATTTATACCGGACGAAAATATGTTCAAATCCTTCTCCTGTAAAATTGAATTTTGTGGGTTACGATATTATACGCCGTCGATATTACGCAAGCACTTGATATGGTGTTTGTGCTTTGGAGAGATTTGTATGTTGTTGTGCGCAAAAATGCTGACATTGTTTTGCAGAGGGCAAATAAAATATTTTGGGATTGCAGCCATGTGGGCATTTGGATGCAAATGCACCAAATGCACGATTATCACCAACCAGGTACCGTTTTTCGACTTGCATCGGAAACGTAAAAGCCGTATTCTTTATCAACCGCGCCCGCATTTCGTTTATTATTTACATAGTTTGGAGCTGTTCACCCTATTGAGAAAGTTCTGCATACATATTTGTCGCGACTGTTGTGCGGTCGTGTCACCGTATTACTTAAGGGGGGGCTAAGGTTAATTCGTACAAAAAAAGGCATGTTTTTGTGAATTTTTTGTGACGACACAGTTAAAATCTCTTTATTAAAACTAATGCTACATTAAAGTATGACATTTGAATAATATTGTGTAAAATTTTCAAGAAGAAATATTAAAGAATACGGCAATGGCAGCAATTATTCGGACGTGTCTCAGAAAAATGTAGAATTGCGGTGTCCATCATAACTTGGTGCTAGATCATCTGAAATCAAAAAATCAAAGTTCATTCGTTAGATAATAGATTTTCCCAGGTAACGCTGGGAAGGTATTTTTAAAATTTCAATTTTTCAATTTTTTGGAACACTTTGAAGGGAAAAACGCGATTTTTTGCGAAAAATATCGACTAATTTGTTACTAAAAAATAAAAATTAATAACATATTTGAAAAAAAGTCTCCAGCGTTACCTCGTAAATTATGTACAGAAATAGTGTTCACAATTTCAAAAGGATCGGTGCAGTAGTTTTGAAGTTATGGCGGACACCGACTTTGAAAACGTGCGATGTGGGTAAAACGCTTTAAAGTTTTGCACACTGTAAAATTCAAAATAAAACTCAACACTTATTTTATACTTACACATAATCGTCGATGCCATGTTCACACAGCAAAGAGCTTTCATCATCAGCATCTTTTTGTCCTTGTCTACGCAAAACTCTTCCAATATAATAGCACGTCCGGTAGTCCTCAGGTGAGCGCGTCTCTCAGCTGCCCGAGCAGGTATAGAAAATCAGTCTGAGTATCGCTCAAATGTTCATAATTTCGTCAATTTTGCTCCGATTGACTTGAAATTTTGACACAATATTCTTGCGATGTTACACATTCATTTAAAAAATTTAAAATAAAATGCAAAAAAAAAAGTTAAAAACCTTACCCCCCCCCCTTAAATACTGTACTTTTTTCATCAGGGTGCAATTGAGTCGACAAAAAACAATTATGCCGGTAAAAATAATATGTTAATTACAGATGCCGGCAAACATGTTGAACATTTTTCGGCGAAGTGGGGGAGAGTTTGCGCATGTACCATTCCACCAACGAGACCCAAAATTTGTCTTCTGCGCATACCCCCACCACGCCGAAAAATGTCCAAGAAGTTTGCCGGCAACTGTAATGATCATAAATAAAGGAAAACATAAAGTATGTTGTGCTATTGATGAAATCAGCGTCAACTTTGAAGTCTTACAATGATCTGAGTTAAGGATGATTTGTAAATTAAACCCTGTTGTAAATATGCTTGTGTAAGCATGTGTATTAGTACCTTAAAGGATACACATGCTTATTTTTGAGCATGATCATTAGCTTGCTCAAAACTAGTATGCTCTAACAACTGTACACACTTGCTCGTTATTAGAATGCTTATTTTAAGCATCAAAGATAATAATCAAACACGCATGCTTATTACTGGCATGCTCTTGTCATAGAATAGAGAAGCTCTTGATCAAAATCAAAACTTTGCAAAGTGAAATAGGTAATTCAAGTGAACCAATAAATCAAAACAGTACCGAGTTTCCATCCGCACTTTTACGATTTTAGTTTTTATAATTTTTATTGTAAGACTAGCTGTGCCCGCACGGCTTCGCACACGTAGAGTTTTAGTACACTAGTTGGATCGTCGTAGAACTTTCACGAACCTTCTAGAACATTATTCTTCCAGAACTTTCAAGAAATTTATCGAATGTACAGGAACCATATAGACACACCGACACATTCCGCCACTCAGTTAAGAACCTTATAGAACTTTCGGGAATTTTCTAGAACCTTCTTCTTCCAGAACTTTCTATAGAAGGTTTTTCCGGAACCTTCTAGACTCACCGATACAGCCGGCGTGCCTATTTCGAAACAATCTGAAGCATTTGCGGCCTTCCCATAGCAAAACAATGTGCTAGAAAGCACATTTTCGTCACCCACTCCCACCCACGCACAGCCACCCCCACTAAACTCGCATATATTTCGATGTGACACCAAGGGCTAGTTGTGGAGAAACTTGGCGGGTAGGGAAACACGGGTTTCTTTTTATATACGTGTATTGATTTGAATATTTGATGTCTTTTAATAAAAATTCATAAGCATTATTTCTTGCTTTGCTATATCATTTTTATATAGCGGTGACCAAGTATTCCACAGTATGACTCTTATAATAAGTCACGAAAAGTAATGTTTTGTCATCTCCCTAACGCGCCATATTTGTTCCATTTTTATTACATTTTTAAAGCAATCCACTTGTAAAAATTTTAATCTATTAAAAAGAGACTAGGTACATATAAGGTCGAAAACATTTCGTTAATTTATTAGACTGCCGTGGCGAAATTGGGTAACGCGCCAACCCCGGATAGAATGGAGGTCCTTTGGTTCGAATCCCGGTAGCAGTTAAAATATTTTTTCTTTAATTTGATTTGTATGTATGTCTTTTCTAATTGATAAATAAAAATTTGTTTGATACATAATTATCCGCCGATTTTTCACGACATAATTCTTTAATAGGGTTAGGAATTTAAAATTCGCACAAAATACTTTATCGAATACAGCAATATTATGCTGTATTCGAGAAAGAGTGAAAGCTGCCGCGTTAGTTGGCGAACTCATCGATGTTTAGGAACGATTAGCGAGTTTTTTGATCATTTCAAAACTGGTGATATCAACATAGATGAGTCAGGAAAGGGTTGATATTGGAATTTTGATGAGTCAGGTAAGGGTTGATATTGGGATTTTGATGAGCAGGCCCTTCTGGCGGCTGCGGAACAGGACGAAAGTTGCATCACCAGGACCCTGGACCCTGGACACTCTTCGCCCACGGAATTGCCCGTCTTACAAGCAGACGGGAAGCGGTAATTGACGATGGTGGGGACTGCGCTCCTGAATTAAAATTGTTTTATTTTTTTATTTATTGAAATAGGGATGCGAACACGGGACTTATCGATATTCTTTCTTTTTTAAATTTGGCTAAATACTTGTACTATGAAATGAGACTAACTTGCAGGCGCGCGCAGTGAGTGCCTTAAAACATGACTTTTATGCAGGCATATATTTTGGAAAAAACTTAGAAATAAAAATTTTATGTGACAATATTATGATATATTAAAATCTGTGTAATATAATAATAATTTTGAAGTTATATTACCAGATATCTTTCAATTCGATTTTTTTTTCAACATATATGCTTTCGTAAATGTCACGCTTCGATGGTCTCACTACACGCGTCTGCTGACTTGTTGGTATCCTGGAACGGACTTCGAACCACCGGCTGCTGCATAATCATTACTCCAACATACATAACTTATACATGTTGTAACATAATATACAATATGTTTTGATAATATTGTATATTTGTAACATTGTACATAAATGTAAAACTGTACATAATATGTTTTGAGATTGTTTTCGTTTCGGTAATGTTACAATATAATTTTTTAAAAACGGCGGAGACATCAACCTAATATATGCTTTTATCAATATTTGATTTTATAAATTTTTAAATAATTTAATGTATACATTAGTGTATTTTCATTTTGAAGTTTTTAATATCAAATTTTGATACAGTATTTTATCTGAATAAGTTACACATGGTAAACAGTATAACAGTTAATTATTAATGAGCTCAAGATATAGGGTATCTTATATCTAGTAGCAAAAACTTTACAGATAGATTCTGTCTTGGTAATGAATCGAAAATATTCAAGCAACCATGACCTAGTATCAATAGTTTGGAGACATGCAATATCAAAGTTTAATTTTTTTTTCAATATTTCTGACTTTTTTTGCAGAAAGTCTAACTATCATTACAGTAAATTATATTGGTTATGTAAAATTAATTCGCTTTAATACAAGTCGAATAAAACGACAAAAACCTTGATAAAATAATAAAAAATATGAAAAAAGATTTTTTTACGAGGTTTTTATTATTTTATTTGAGTTGTATTGAAGAGAATGAACTTTCATAAAGGTACTGATACACATGCTTATTAACATGTGTATCAGTACCTTTATGAAAATTTTAGCAAATGTAGCATGCTCTAACAACTGTACACACTGGCTCGTTATTATCATGCTTATTTTATGCATGCTCAAAGCTAACAATCTAACACACATGCTTATTACTGGCATGCTCTTGTCATAGAATAGAGACGCTCTTGATCAAAATGGAAACTTTGCAAACTGAAATAGGAAATTCAAATGAACCAATAAATCAAAACAGTTACCGAATTTCCATCCTCATATTTTTGATTTAAGTTTGTATATTTTTTATTGTAAGATTTGAATCATTCGTGTATTTTAATAAAATTTCAAAAGCATTATTTCTTGTTTTGCTATATTATTTTTATATAGCGGTGACCGAGTATTCCACAGAAATTCGTAATTCCTATAATAAGTCACGAAACGTAATGTTTTGTCATCTCCCCAACGCGCCATATTTGTTTCGTCTGTCGCGGACTGAGAAGATCGCAAATGCAAATCGATGCTAGTCGTGCATGGCGAATGATATTAGCATGCTCATACAAGCAAACCTGCTCACACATGCTCAAAAGATACCCCTTCCACCCGCAAATCAAATCAGCATGCTCATAAATCAACCGGCGGTTGATTTTTGACCGTGTTAGTAATGAGCAAGCTCATTACTAGTAATGTGCGTTCACACATGCTACTAATTAGCAATAGCTCAAGAAGCTCAATACTGCGCATGCTCACGTGCCACTAATGGGCAGTACTTTAAAGGTACAGATACACATGCTTCTTTAGTGGCATGCTAATGAGCATGCCACTAATAAGCATGCCCTAACAACTGTACACACTTGCTCATTACTGGCATGCTTATTAGTGGCATGCTCATAAATAATAAATGCCCAAAGCTAACAATCAAACACACATGCTTATTTGTGGCATGCTCTTGTCATAGAATAGAGACGCTCTTGTTCAAAATGGAAACTTTGCAAACTGAAGTAGAAAATTCAAGTGAACCAATAAATCAAAAAAGTTCCCGAGTTTCCATCCGCACATTTTTGATTTTAGTTTATATAATTTTTATTGTAAGATTTGAATCTTTCATGCCTATTAATAAAGTTTTGTAAACAATATTTTTCACTATATTATTTTTACACAACGGTGACCGAGTATTCCACAGACATTCGTGATTCCTATAATAAGTCGCGAAAAGTAATGTTTTATCATCTCCCCAACGCGCCATATTTGTTTCATTTGTCGCGGACTGAGAAGATCGCATTGATAATACTAGCCGCGAAGCCCGCGAATGACATAAGCATGCTCATAAATAAACAAGTCTGTTCACACATGCTCCAAAGATAGCCCTTCTCTATGGTGAATGACAGTGGCATGCTTATAAATCAACCGGCGGTTGATTTTTGAACATGCCACTAGGTGGCATGCTCATTTCTAGCAATGTGCGTACACACATGCCACTATTAAGCATGCCACTGTTAAGGTCGATACTGCGCATGCTCACGTGCCACTAAATAAGCATGTGTATCAGACGCCTAATTGATACAAGTTGCTCGTCGTCTAGACGTTCGCGGCGGCCACCCACTCGGCACCACAAGCGCGCGAATTGTGGTTAATTAACGATTTACTTGCCACAAATATTAAAAACCAGAGGAATTGGTGCAGTGTAACATGCCCAAAGAGATGCCGGAAATCAGGACACGGAATGTTACGGGAGTTCAACCTGACTGTCTTCAAATCTGTGTACAGTGAATGGACACCCACCGCATTTCCAGGACCGTTTTATGAGCGAAAGCTCCCGTATCGTCCCTACTCATACGTCGCCAGGTTGACAATTTATTACTCTAAAGGTCATCTCCGTGTCACGTCGTGTAAAGGGCGACTGCGACCCGGAGAGACCTGCAATAGTCCATCCACTGTACCTCCTTCACATAACACATTTTATTATAAATTATCAAAGAAAGGAAAGCAAAAAATACAGGTAAAAATAAATCAGTAAGATAACATAGAAATAGAAAGTTCATTTAATTTTTTTTATTTATTTATTTAATGCCCTAATGGGCTTTTACAAATATACAGAATATCAATATAAAAAAATAACATAAGACAGATAGATATACAGTTAAAAGGTACAAGTACATATGATAGAATTGTGTAAATTGCAGTTAAAAAGATTCAAGTACATCATATAGATTTGTATAAAATAAAAAGAGAAGTTAAAGTAGTGAGAAGAAAATGATTGTAAGTAGTAAGAAGAAGAATAAATAGATTGCAATTAAAAATATCAAAAGATCATGGTAAAAGAGTAAATATAGGAAGGAGGACAGTGACGGGACGTCTGAGGAAAGGACACACTCCCTAATAGGGAAGGACAAGACGAGGATCGCACTTAAAGGCGGAGTTCAAGACCGAGCACCGCGGGTCCACAGTCTATAGAGAAATTACCCACAAGCAGCTCCCAGCGCGAAACCCGCGTCCTGGCGAACTCACCGAAGAGTCAGAGGTTTATCTCCTTCCTGATGAGGTCACTGTTCCATATGGAGCCATGCCTCACCTCCTCCAGTCCTGCAATCATAAATCTGTAACAGGCCCACCCTAATATATGGCCATCAAATTTGGAGAGAGTGAGAGCAAGGATCAGGGCTGCCGAGATGAGTTTTGTGTAGCGGGAGTCACTCTGATGGAGAAAGCGAGAAGTGCTGTCATAAGGCATGGAGCCCCTACTCCCACACATGGAAAAATCACAAATGATGTGGCTTGGACATGTGCTAAGAATGCCAGAGGAACGAATACCAAGAAGAATCTCTTGGCAACCCCGGAAGAAAGACGGCCGGTGGATTGCTACAGATTAAGCTGGGAGAAGCAACAAAAAATGTATATGAAAACAGAATGGGTCTAGACTCGTTGACTCATGTGGAAGCAGCGCAAGATAGGGGAACATGGAAGCACCTTGTCCAGCCTTTGAGCCGCCGACCCTACTAGGACAAGAGGATGAAGTGAATGAATGATATAAGTTGCTGTAATGATAGTTAAACTTTTTGCAAAAAATATATACCGCGTTGTTTTATTTTATATAAAAACGTCGTAAGCCTGTGTATTGGACGAAGTTAATGGGTATATTACATCGAGGTCTTTTTTTACATGATGGAGAGCACAAATTTCAGTTTACAACTATGAAAAAATAAATAAATGTAAGGCCTCAGATACACATGCTTATTTAGTGGCACGTGAGCATGCGCAGTATCGACCTTCTTTAAGCCTTGCTCATTAGTGGCATGTGTGTACGCACATTGCTAGTAATGAGCATGCCACTGTCATTCACCATAGAGAAGGGGTATCTTTGGAGCATGTGTGAACAGACTTGTTTATTTATGAGCATGCTTATGTCATTCGCGGGCTTCGCGGCTAGTATTATCAATGCGATCTCCTCAGTCCGCGACAGATGAAACAAATATGGCGCGTTGGGGAGATGATAAAACATTACTTTTCGTGACTTATTATAGGAATCACGAATGTCTGTGGAATACTCGGTCACCGTTGTGTAAAAATAATATAGTGAGAAATAATGTTTACGAAACTTTATTAATAGGCATGAATGATTCAAATCTTACAATAAAAATTATATAAACTAAAATCAAAAATGTGCGGATGGAAACACGGGAACTTTTTTGATTTATTGGTTCACTTGAATTTTCTATTTCAGTTTGCAAAGTTTCCATTTTGAACAAGAGCGTCTCTATTCTATGACAAGAGCATGCCACTAATAAGCATGTGTGTTTGATTGTTAGCTTTGGGCATGCTTATTTATGAGCATGCCACTAATAAGAATGCCAGTAATGAGCAAGTGTGTACAGTTGTTAGGGCATGCTTATTAGCATGCCACTAAAGAAGCATGTGTCTGTACCTTAAAGCTTATTCAGTACCATAAACTAATTCAACTATTCTGACAATAGTTGAATTAGTTAATGGTACTGACAATAGACGCGCAATTTTACGGCCGATTAGACAAAAAATGCTTTCATCACTAGAAATGTCTAACGCTGTCTAACTGTTCGTGTTTGAATACAACGGAGACTTTTTTTGTTAATACATATCGTCCCATGTTGTTGGATTTCTTATTAATAGGAAATTTGCAATACGCTTCTGTATTTGTTCTTATAAAATAATCGGCCCGATTCTGAAAATAACAATGTCTGGATCTTTAAGATCTTTATCCCAACACTTAATAGACGATAATAAAAATTAAAAATGTCCAGAGCGGATTTTGTAATTCTACGGCTCAAATACACTGTATTAAAAGATGATATAAGAAAGATTGTTTCTTACAAACGTATTAATTTCTTCATCCACAGCGTCCAGATGAAATATCATGGTTAAACTTGTCATGACCGCGTTCGGCGTTACCGCGTATTCAAATCTTCCCATCCTGACATTTGACAGATATGTCTGGATCTTTAAGATCTTTATCCCAACACTTAATAGACGATAATAAAAATTAAAAATAAACGACACATAGTTTTACGTCTGTTTTTGTTTCTGTAAGTTTCTACATGAGATAGATACAGAGGGAGGGAGAAAGATGTAAATTGTTATCTGTCAAATGTCAAATAAGATTGGAAGATATGAATACGTGGTAACGCGGTCATGACAAGTTTAGCCATGATATTTCATCTGGACGCTGTGGATGAAGAAATTAATACGTTTGTAAGAAACAATATTTCTTATATCATCTTTTAATACAGTGTAATTGAGCCACAGAATTACAAAATGTCCTCTGGACATTTTTAATTTTTATTATCGTCTTTTAAGTGTTGGGATAATGATCTTAAAGATCCAGACATTGTTATTTTCAGAATACGGATGAGTATTCGTTATTTTTTGTGCATCGTGTTATTTCAAAATCGTGTAAGAAAAGAGTTGGGCGTTATCCAAATATGTACGTCTAACGTATCGAAGCATTTGTTTTGACTCAACTCCTCAACCAACCCTCTAAAATAATTTGAATTAAACCTCTAAAAATATGACGAAAAAGTGACGTGTGTGTACGTAATAACTAGTTACCATGGCAAATACATATTTCATTCAGTACCTATCCACAAAAACTTAAAACGGTGTAAACGCTCCTCACTAAACTACTATTAAATCATCAGCTGCATGAACCACTAAGTTATCATGATTCAGCCAAAGTGCCCATCTTATATTTAATAAAAACGGGTAGGGGTCAATTTTTTGATCATGGCACTCCAAAGTGCTCCAAGATACAACACACTTGACTTCAGTGACGCATAGTATCGGTTATGTACACCGCGCGTAAAGTATTGTTGAAAATAAATGTAAATAAAACACATTGATAATAATAATTCTTAAAACCTTTAGTATTTTGTTTGTGATATTCATTATATTAAATAATAAAACACATGTTCGCTTTTAACCAAAATTAATTTTCTTCAACTGCTAATTTCAACTCGTGAAGGGCATCGACAGAGTTATTATTATTATTAAGATGTAATTTTTATTATTTCATTCCCTATACATAAAATAATTTATCATTAAACAAATCAAAGTATTCACCCTAGCTGTAATAAATTTTTCCTTTTTGTAATAAAAATATGTTTACTGTAAATCTTGTGATAAAAAGATTTTGAAATATTCGTTTTCTTACCTCAATGAAAATTAAAATAATTGCAAAACTCTTAAGATGAAATTTTTAGAATATTTTAAATGATAATTTTTTTCTATTTGTTTAAATATTCCGATGAATTTTTACTGAAAAGTTAATTTGAAAATTTTATTGCTTCAAAAATCGCATTACCTATATAATAATATATAAGGTATTAAAATAAATACATTAGACTTCATCTTTTAAAAAATAACTCATAGATATTTTTATAGAATAAATTAAATTAATAAAACGCATACACTAGCAACAATTCGTCAGTACTATCACTGTCTATACTATACAGTACCAAGAGTAAAAAATTGATGTGTCAAAGTCAAATCCTTCGTGTATATTTTAGCGCGTAACCAAAATTTTAGGCTCAAATTTTAAAGCGGGATTCTACGTGGCTCCGCCGACCAATCAGGCGGCGCCCTGTGTCCGCCAGATAAGAGATAATTACGCCACATCGTCGGGCGCGAGATTCAAAACTTCGAGGAGTTCTCGCGAGAAGACGGCGTCGCTGGAACTGTCTCTCGGACCTCAATGTGGACACGCGTAAATAAAGCATGATTACCTTTGTCCAGCATCAGGCTGGATGGATTACGACCTGCTGTGTAATTGACTGTCGAATGCGCTTATCAAGAGAGCCGACGTGTCCGCGGCAGAATCTAGCAGCACACCCAAACGGACTGCATCGTCCATCTCCCTCCGTCTCGCTCCGTCCCTGTCGCGCCCGAGGAGCGTGGCACGCTCAACTACGTGATGCCGTTACCCTTACGAAGGAACCGACGTTTGTAGCGTCGTCTCGCTCTGCGCGGAGGCGCCGGGCGGCGACGGCGGCAGCGCGGCGGCTCCCCCCGGCGGATAGTCCGCTCTTCCGTTGGACTACATTAATGGAAAAGTTGACGCGGGCTGCAGTCAGTTTTTGGTGTCGCGTTGACGAGTCCGTAGGCGAAACGGTGCGCTGTTCGGAAAACTTTCCAAGTCTCTAAGTTGCGAGAATGCCGGGTCTAGCTTCCCGTCTCTTCCTGGCGCTGGCGCTCTTCGGCTGCGCCGTGAGCGGCGACAGCGACGCGGCCAAGAAGCCCTCCGACGGGCTGAAGGTGGACGTGGTCAGCGTGCCCGAGGGCTGCGCGGTCAAGTCCAAGCTGAACGACATGCTGACCATGCACTACGTGGGGACCCTCGTGGACGGCACGAAGTTCGACTCGAGGTAGGACTCACTCCTCCAATCGCCGCTTGCGATTTTTGTACTGATCATTTTATCGCGACACATGTTTCTTGATTGTTTTCCCCACTCGAGTTTCGAGATGGCTCCACGTGCCGTCTTCGAGTGTGTATTCTCGTGTACGATTATTTCGACCGACCTTGGCTGAGCGGGCAGTAGGTAAGGCACTGCGCTAGATAAGCCAAACACTTTTTGGGATACGTAACCGACCACACAAAATATGCTTAAAAACAAAAATATATTTCAAAAGTCACGTCTATATTAACACTTTTTCCATGTACAACATTCATTATGCGAGTAACAATATAATGATTATGCATATAAATATTACAAGGCAATAAAATCATATTTATGAAATGGCAATGCAATCAAAAATGATTCTGCCAAAATAATTACACATTTGGTACAGTACATACTGGTTATTTAAATGATGTAAAATTGACTATAAGTATACCGACGAATTTGCAAAAAATCTTTTTTCGTTTTACTAGTCATTTTCTTAAATCAACAAATTTATTGTATATTTACGGACAATATTAAAAAAAGGAATTTTCGTTTAAAAAAAGTAAAGAAAGTTAAAGACAAAGTAAACTATTTTTAAAAATTATCCAAAAATATAGAGTAATAATAGATGCTAGATAATGAAAATAATATATTTTTTTTCAAACTTGTGTTTACTGGGGTATTATGCCGTGTTGTTATGTTCTTTCGGGCCGACGTTTCGGATCCCATTGCAGGGTTCATCATCAGGGCTGATGTATTGAATATAATTTTTTTGAATTTTTTGAATATGAATATAATTTTTTTGCAGATTCGACAATATACGCAAGGACCGATATTCGATATATGCGTTTGTACAAAAATTTATAATGATAATTAAGAATAAAATTTAAAAGTAAAATATGAACAATCCGCAATATTATTGAAAACAAATTGTTGAATGATTTATTTTTCTATAAAATTGTCGTGCTTTTAGAATTTTGTTCACAATAAAACTACGACATGTATTTTTTAAGTAGGTATAAACGATGTATTTTATAATAATTTCTATATTTATGATGTTCTCGCTTAAAAACTTATTTATATATTTAATAAATAATTGGCCGTATTCTGAACTAGGTAATATTGCTATTTCTGTATTTTCAGTTATCGTATAACATGGTAATGCCGCCAATTTTGACGTTTTAAGTTTGACAGGTTTGAAATAAATGAATTCAATCAATTATACAGCTTATTCATTATTCATAATTGTGAATAACTTAACGTTTGTTTACGTTTTAGAGCTCTCTGATTGATTGCATTAATTAATTTCAAACCTGTCAAACTTAAAACGTCAAAATTGGCTGCATTACAATGTTTTACGTAACTGTCAATATACTGATATGGCAATATTATTTAGTTCAGAATATAGTCGAATATGTATGTATCGCTGTACCTGACTGCATTGTATTGCTTATATTTTTAGCAAATAATAATAACACATAATTACTGATTGTCCATAATTAAATTATTTGAATCATGATCACATTTTAGATTATCATATTTAAAATTTCCTGTAGACGTTATAATATCAAATCCAAAAACACAGAATAGATACATATATGAAAAAATGCGTTATCTGATAATTACATATTTTTTATCCTTATCTTAGGTCATCCATAAAGGTGGGGTGATATCCGATAGAAATAACCGACGTAAAAATATTTCTTACATGTAAAAAGTGATTCTCTCTTTATTACAATACCAAATTCATAAAAAATGACATACTGTAAAAACCCCAAACTTAATAGTATTGTTAATGCCATGAACTACTCGTGATTGATTCAATTAGTTTGAATGTAATTTGTCTTCGGCGAAAAATTTACAAAAAAAACATAGCACTCGATGCCATCATCGCACTCAATCCGTATAAAGAACATTCTAGCGTAAATAAATAAATAAAAATCATATCAAAGTACATGTAGAAAACCACGAACAAATTTAACAAACTAAATATGTATTTTAGTTAACAGTATGTGTAACTAATCAAGATATTTTCAGATATTGTGACACATATATTGATTCGCAGCTTTTTGATTTTGAGATGATTTTGAGAACATTATAGTGTTTACTTGCTGCCAAGACACTCAACAACAATGAAAAAAGCTTCATTAAATTTTGTAAACACTGTAAACATTTGTAACATTGAACATTGAATAAACATTTGAATTTGAATTTGAATCTACCCACTGCATGCCATTATGAAAAATACATTATTATATTGTTTGCAGATTTTTTTCCCAATATTTCTATTTTCAGAATTGCAATATTGTGATGTCAGATCTTTATCCCAACACTTGATAGACAAAAATTAAAATAAAAACAATCGAGACGTAGGTATACGTCGGTATTCGGTGTTTGTCGTGCTTAAATAAGAAGATTTGTACATTTTCAAAATAAAAACCTTTATTTGCGATGTCCTATTTCTCCGGTTTGGTCTGACAGCTGCCCTCCGCCGCAAACGTAACCTCACAATTCTCATGTTTCGACTAAAATTATACGCAATAAGTACTAATACTGTATTTAAAGCTTACAAAAAAAAAACATTATTTCATATGCACTTATTAATTTCTTCTCCCACAGCGTCCTGATGTAAAATTATGGCAAAATTGTCATTGCCACGTTGGACCATAGAAAAGAGAAATTTTCTTGGACTCTATTTATATTTGATATTTGAAGGATAATCGTCATGTACTTCTTTCTCCCTCTGACTACGTATACCTACGTCTCGTTTATTTTTTATTTTTTTATTTTCGTGTATTAAGTGTTGAGATAAATATCTGACATCCAAATGTTGCTATTTTCAGAAAAGCCAGATCATCTGCCCTCTTTGAGCGGCATTTTCTAATACTTTTAAGGGCTCATACAGACGTCTGTTGTCATAGATTTATCAACATAAAAATGTAGAAAATTCTACACGGAAGATTTTGAACGCAAACGTAATAAAGTATAATCTTCCTCGCATACAGCGAGAGAGAGAATGCAGCTCTTCTCCATAACTAGTAGTAGCAGACTTCTGGTGTATGCTTTACTTAAAATTTACGCACACTTACATTTAGAAAATATAACTCACTATATACACTATGAATATTTAGACATTAATACCTTTATTGCTTCAAATGAACCAAGTTAAGAAATAAAATTAATAAAAATAAACTTAGTTTTCGCCACTTTTGTATTGAAAAATTTCAACATATTTCAGAGCCCATAGCCCCTTCGTCAGGATACAATCGTATATGTACTAACAGATTAAATTCAAAAATCGAAGTATAGACAATTAAAATATAGAAAAAAATTATATATGGAAAATGAATAGTAATAAAGTACCTACTTAACATTGAAATATATTTAAAAGATAACTATTTGTAAAATGGATCTGGTTATTTATAATATTCAATTTACTATTAACACTTCTTATTTCCAAAATTTCTAATTTATCAAACTGTGATTCTGTATAATTTGTATGTACAATTTGTAAACCCTTAGTAATATCAAAAGAATGATCCATAGCCAAAAGCTGATTAGCGAATTCAGAATAATTATTGCTATTTGAACACTTTAAGCGTTCCTTAACTCTAACTTCAAAATTTCTACATGTTTCTCCTGTTTACAAATAATCACAATCATTACAAATCAATTTATAAACACCCAATTTAAAGAAAAAAATACCCTTATCCTTATTATTTAATATTTTATATATAATTATAATATTTTATAATATGTCTTTATAATATAACAATAATATATGAAGACCCCATGGCATGAAGTTGTTAACTAACATTCAAGTCATTTTGAGATAATTAGACATTTGCATTTCGCCTTTGAAAAGTATGTTTTATTGCTAATTCAAGATTAATTTTTATTGATTTATGTCACTAAAATATCAAAAAAGCATTTACAAAGTAAAAAAAACGAATTTATGCACAAAAATATACAAATTTACCCTAAAAAAATGTAGTTATCAACCATTTTTTCGCCTCTGGAACTCATTTTTAATAAAGAATAACACCTTTTTAAAATTGGTAAAACACGAACATCAAACAACTCTTCAAAATCTATCCATTTTTACCATTCATTATACAAAATTACAAAATACCTGGCATGTTAATTAATAATACAAAACATGGTATGTACAATTTAAAATTATTGAAAAATACGTACCATATTATAATAGACTTCAAATAAAAACAAATATATGACAGTACTGCCAGAGTAAAATTTATATTAACCATAAATATTCCAATCAAATTAAAAGGCGTGTTAATTTCATAATGATGGCATGAACATGTCATTATTGAAGATAACACGTTCTTGCCATTAGTAACTGATTTGATTTTTGTGTGAAAAAGTGTAGTTAACATGTTCATCCCTATGATTTGAACATGTTCTAATTATTTTTAAGTTCTGAACTTAGTTCCAATGGAAAGAGCGTACAATATTTAGTTTAGACGGCTTATTAACTCATTTTTGACAAAAATGTTAGTTAACAGCTTCTTGCCATGGGGTCTTCATATTTGTTCCTTTACAATGGAAGTCGACGTAAACAAAACAAAATTGAATCCGGAAAATCTAGTGAAAAAAAAATGTTGGTACAAAAGTAAGAAATAATATTGTCAGGAGTCTCACAGGGTGCAGGACGCCGTGTTATTATTTTCTGCATTGAGGTAAAAGCGCGCAAAGGAGATGTCATGCTGACATCTGAGATGGATTTTCCTATCTGCTTCTACCCCCCGTACACACGTAGGTAGTTTTTTTAACAAATGTAAACTTGACAATTTTTTAATTTAAAATTTATATTTATTGTTGAGAGCGCGTCTTGCCTGCTGATTTACTTGAGAATGAAATTGGATTAAATATTTATTTCAAGGGAGTATTCTAGTCTAGAAATTTTCAAAATAATTTATCAAATAAAAATATTAAATAATGATAATAAAACGAATGTTGTGCGAGCAATAGTTACGTCAAAAATGAATTTAAATAAATATATTTTTTGATGCCAAAAGGTGGCAAAACCCCTTAGCTAATCTAACGTCTGTACAAACTAGTAAGTAAACCATCACGCCGTATCCCCGCAGGGGTAGGCAGAGAGGATTGAACTCCACACTTTTCTATCCTGGCACACCACTTTTACTTCGGCCACATTCATACATCTTCTCATTCAAGTTCTACGGTTGTTGCGGCTTTTAACAGGGCCATCCTCAAATACTTGTAGTTTCTGATCGTGCCAGGTCTTCAACATTTGCCTCATATATATTTTCTTAACCATTCATACGTTCTATACATATATATCTATTTTAATATTTATATCAGTTATCCTGAAGATGGCACCATTGGCCCCGAAAAATGTTGATTAGTCGGTAAATAGTGATTTTATACATAGTTTATAAATTTTATATACTATCATAAAAATAAATAATATGTAAAGAAACACGTTGCGTGTTTTAAAATGTATGTATTAACCGCGTAAGGTCCTTATCCGTAGTCCTTCGCAGCTGGTAGAGAATCACGTCTCGAGAGTTTGAGTGAAATGAAAAAATATATATTTTCATGTTAAATTATATAATTTATATGATGTAGCATATCGCAAAAAAGTTTATGTGTGCAAATGAGATCAGTTTGAAAATAATTTTCATACTAAGTTAAGTTCAAAACTCATCATGAGCTAACGGCGCATTTTATCAAAAAAAAAATATGCCATCTACATATATCATAGATAATGTTTTAAGTGTGCAAAATTTGAACAAAATCGGATAAATAGTTTTTGAGATATCATCTTCAAGAATCTGAAAAAGGGAGTTTAGAGAAAAACGCAAAAGAAAAAGGTAATTCGTTTGAAAATTCATCTGCCCCGTTAGCTTCAAATTGCTATAACTCTTTTATATATACTAATAACCTTTTAAAAGGCAGATCACTCAAATTGTTTTTCGAACTTCAAGCTGTAAGATAAACGATGATATTTTGAAATGTAGCCCTAACGTGGTTTTCACTTTGAACCCCCTTTTTTTCCTATCAATTCCAGAAGACATTTTGTGCTGCTTTCTCATATAAAAACTATTTTTAAATTATTGACTATGTGAAAACCGATCTGCGCAGATTCTTAGATCGCATATTCTGTACCGTTTAAATTTTGCCAAATAAAAAAAACGAAAGAATTACGTAGCTCGATTCTGACCCCCTCCCCTCCCCTCACGCAGCCCAGCGTAGCATTCTACCTCCCCCCTTTTTGATCAGGCCACGTGGTTCATGGACATTTCATAAATTTAAAGTTGACATGTAATATATTTAAGTACTTGCACTATTACAAGAGCACTTAAATACTCTAACTCGACAAAAATATAGAGGACTGAATATTAAGCTCTGTGGAGTGGGATGAGTGGAGCTGGGAGTCATTTTAGTCTCGGATTTTTCGATGATCTCATATTTGTACTTGGTTCAAAGAGAAAGTCTTGAAATTCTGAGAAAATAGCTGTAAAATTCTGACCAATCCATCGGCGGACGCGTTCACAATAATCAAAATACACACGTCATAAAATAGCACATCCACTTAAGAATATTTTGAGTTTGTTCAAATCTTTCAGAACAGTGCTGGATTTATGTCACAGAGACATTATAATTTATATATTATATTTCCTGGCGTATCCTAGTGTAATGCAAGTAATTCGGATGAATTTCATTACACAATAAAGTATATTGCTCTCAAAATTCCGTAAAATCAACTGTAGATTTTCTCATTAGCGACATCTGTGAGGATTTAGGGGAATGAAAATGGCTTTGTACAGGCCGCATGGAAAGGCGGTTACAACTCGTATGTGAAAGCTTTCCACGCAATTTGAACATATATACAACTTCCAAAAAATGAATAAGCATGGTATATTCTATCATGGGTGGAAATGGCGAATGTTACATTGTGTAAAGTGATGACTTAAGCCAACCATAAGATAGGTCACAAGTCCTATGTACACCCAAATGACTTCTATACCTACTTTCCCGTAAGAAATACAGTTTCGTCTCTGTGAGATATCTATAATATACGTTAATTAGCACATCCACACTTGAATCTCTTACGGCGTACGCACACAATTAGCCCAATTTCAACATAAATAAAAGATATTAAGACTTCTTGCGAGCTACATTGAAAATCTTTTTTGTCGCATCAAGCGCACTATTACATTGTCTGTTTTCGTCATTAGAAATGCCGGTGAAGTGAAATCGTTGTGTAATATAATTCAGATGCTGTATAACTCATTTTGTATCACTCGTACGCGATGTTGCAAAATGTTTCAAGAGAGAAGTATTATTAATTCTCATACGTCTGAAAACTCGTTGAATCATGTAATTAAAAATGATGTATTGTATTTTACGCAGAGAGAAGATTAAACTTGCCAACGTGTATGTCGAATTTAACATCAAGACAAAAATATATAATCCTTATTTTTTTAATTAACAGACAGTCAACAGATTATTAATGACCCTAATAGATGGTCCTAGAGTGACATTAAAGTACAAAGTATGAATATTTTGTGAACATTTGAGTATTTATTTATTTATTTAATGTTCATGGAAGACCAACAGCCCAAAAAAAGCATAGAAAACATTGATACAATATAGATGGCCGATTACAGGTCTCCACATTTAGAAATATGTCATTAATGATAAATATTTATGAATGACTAAGGCATATTAAATATTATATAGAAAGAAAGAATAAAAAATTTAAACAAAAGAAAAATAAACTTAATTATTACGTAGAAAAAAATTCAGCACTCAAAATTTTTCTTAATCTTGTGTGGCTGCACTCGAACAGATCAATATCCAATAATCTTATCAGTTTATTGAATGCATCGCTATGATATAGTTACACAATACACTTTTTACAATTAATTATTAATTAATAATGAATTGAATTTGATATACTCACAAATACACGTTTTACGGTTAATGAATAATAAATAATAAAAATAATAAATGATAAAATCTCTCATCTTCGCAAATATGCTCTGTATGTTTGGCTTGAACATAGGTATGATCATTCTAACCGGATTCTGAGTAACCAGAGGTGCCGTGGTTCGCAGAACCGGTTATTAAAATCTAAAAGGTAGATAAATAGCATTTAAAAATAAAATATTAACAAAGATAAATCACAGAAGTTTCACAGAGACGAAGCTATTTATATGGGAAACGTGTATGGAAGTCTATTTCTTTTAAAAAGATACCTACTTTTAAAAAGATAATTATTTTTTGTAAAAAAATTGAGTGAGTACATTATACTTTCGTGGTTATTCACTGCGAAGGAAGAAAGGAATGAATTTTAAATGTATTTATTTTATATTTAGATAAATTTTATAAGTTTTATTAGTTGGTTAGATATATATAGAGTCATGAAGGTTTCGTGTTGAAATCGAAAATGTTTCAAAATGCAAGTTTGATATTTATACTTTTGAATAAATAATAATATTCGTCATCATGGTGTAACGTGTTTGGCCACTTTATTTCTATTTTTTTTCTGAGATAATTACATTTAATAAAGTGAAATTCTATGGAGAATATTGTTATTATCATGTAGTTACCAGTGGCTGTACTAGGATACGTTCCTAAAACAGTGATGACAAGTTTGTTGGTAAGTCTGTCTGATAAGTCTTACGTAACTTACTAACTAACTTATCATCACGCCGTTTCCCCGTGGGGGTGAGATGATAGAGCGCCATACTCTTCTGTCCTGACATACAATTTTCGCTTCATCTACATTCATACATCTTCGCACGCAAGCTCGACGGTTGTTCAGGCTTCCAACGGGACCATCTTCCAGTATCTGGTTAATCTGGTGGTCACGCCACGTCTTCCGAGGTCGCCCTCTCTTTCTGGCGCCGTCAACACTTGCATTATGCATTTTAAATATTTGTACCATTACATTATATATTATTCTTTGACTTACAGTTTCCAGTCCTAGGGCATTCAACATTTTTGTTACTTTAGTTCTCCTATTACACTTCAGTATTATGCGCATCGCTCTGTTTTGTACTATTTGAAGTTTCTTTATCATTCCTTCGTTGCTTATAAATAATATACTGGAACAATAATCTATGTGCGGGATAATCATTGTATTGTATATTAATAAACTTGTATTTTTATTTATACGTCTTCTTATTCTTCCAAGTAAGGACACTTTTTTTGCGATTTTCTTCACCACAAATTCAGTATTTTTTATGTTGGATGTCATATGGAAGCTTTAAAAGTGGTGATACCTGCTTTTGGAAGATTAAACTCAATGCATGCATAGTAGAGTAATGTAACATCTCTATAGTACGTCGAGGTACCTCGAATATCCTTATTGTCTCATATTATTCATATGTGATTGTTAGTTCAAAGTTTGCAACGGTAACATGAAGTGTAAGCAAAACGATATTGACCGACTGCGCGAATCCACTTAACCATTTGACAGACGTTAATCTGCCGTCAATATGTCGAGAGGTCGTAGCAAACTATCTTTGTATAACTAATTCTTAAACGAGACGTGCACATTTTTGCTGAAGTGCCATCCAGGCACCACGTCGCCCGCTGGGGCCGCATCCACGAGACACCGTTATCATGACTTAGAACAGCAGCGGATTGGAGTATTTTTATAACGGAACCGAGATGAAAGTCTGAAAATAGTACCTACATACAGAAATATTCAATATAAAAATAATCGGAATTTGAAAGCAAAGACAAGATTGGAGATATACCTGTTTGACATTCAAGATTGACAGATTTGAAATTTTTCTTGTGTAATGATGTTTCTTAGGTCTGTTTAAAGAATTAAGTACCTTGGTGCCTTCTAGTGATGCAAAGAATACTACTTTCACGAATACGAATACGAATTTCAAGCCTGCTATTCGGCGAATACGATTACGAATAATTCAACAAGGTAATAAATAATACACCACTGTTTTTTTTACCATGAGATTTAATACCACTTTTTTCACGCTTACAGGAAGTCATGTTATTAGATTTAAATTGAAAAAAACACTTTTACAAACAACGGAAATAAAATGCAACGAACAATTCGTATTACAAAAGAATAACTACATGAAATGAGCACCTAACCTTATTAATAACCCAACGAAACTAGATGAACTCTTGTTACGCTGTGAAACAAGTAACAATTAACAACTTAAGAACTCAACAAATCCATTCATTCAATGTTAGGGGAATCTTCGATAATAGAGTGCATAGGCGTGTTCGGATACACGGTGCACTGCCAAGTCGTAATTTGCGTTGCGTTCAGTTATAAATAGTTGGTTTTTAATATTCGGCGAATACGAATATTTGGTAAGTATCTACTATTCGGCGAATACGAATATTCCTATTTGTATTCGCTGCATCATTAGTTCCTTCATCTTTAATACAAGTCGTAGAGATGTCTATTTTAAACCTCGCGCTAATCTAAGTAATGTAACAATCTGTTATTTTTTCAATCTATTACTATTTTTTAACTGATTGTAATATTTAATGTATTCCTAGCTTGTTTTA
The DNA here is from genome assembly GCA_016648135.1 of Agrypnia vestita. Classification (NCBI taxonomy): domain Eukaryota; kingdom Metazoa; phylum Arthropoda; class Insecta; order Trichoptera; family Phryganeidae; genus Agrypnia; species Agrypnia vestita. The sequence goes on along the minus strand of JADDOH010006132.1, from coordinate 204,940 downwards.
AAAATACACTATCTTCTCGAATTTTGTACGTGGGATATATATTTTATTCCTTACTTAAAACATAATATAATATATTTTAAGTAAGGAATATAATACGTAAAATTATTTTATTTACAAAAAAATAGATATTCTCTTTTCATGATTAGATGACATTCATTATTCATTTTTTGTTATAATTATTATCATTTATCCTTCAGTCATTAATCAGTCTTAAAAAAAAACTGCATTTTTAATTTTTTTTACTTTGCTATATGCATTGTCAGATAAATCCTGCACTGGCACCAGTTAAAGGACATTGATGTCGTATGACCGTATTATTGGTAACCTGCCGTAACAGGGTAACGTAATATGAGGAAGTAGATTTTTAATTCCCTTTGCCAAGATCTGCTGTAAGTATTGTACACGTTTCCATTGCCTACAGCGAAGAAAAACAAATGGCGAAATCGTATAAAGTAACAAGAAGTATAGATTATTTTAAAATACACGCAGATAAATTTAATGTGAAATATTATACACATAAAATATTATCTACTGCTCACTTACATGTATACACGTTTACTAATTTATAATTTACGTATATGTGAATCTCGCCACATTCTTTTTTGGTACTGGTCAATCTAGCTGTCATTGCGCATGCGCGGAATATGTCAAAAATATGGAAATATTGACGTTTTCTCTTTAAACTGTTTATCGCTTAAAAAAAACTTTTTGTTTGAAAAATGTTATATTCCAGTTTGAATTAAGTCGCAGACTTTATATTACGGAAGCACGTGCAGTACATAGATTGTCTATGGTATACTGGTCTACTGTCATATTCATGTCTTTCAGGTTAGAACGTCGCATTCCAAATTTCGTACTTCGGACATCGTTTATCTTTATTTTTATTTTACATTTACCAAAGCATTAATAAATCGAGGACACGGTGTAAAGAACAAATATGTCATTATAAGAAAGCTGTCCACAAATCAATTATCAATGGTTAAAGCGTGTTTAATACATATCACAGCAACTAGTATATTGACTTTGCGCGTCATCATTGTTTGACAATGAAATTGTATTTTATAGATCTTTCTTTAGATTTAGCACTAGAATATCCTTTTTATAATGTGATTGTTTTGTTTTGAAAAAAAATTTATTCTGAATTCGAAGAAAAAGCGCCACTTTGAAAAAACAATGCGCGTATTACCCACTGTACCCACACTAACTCAATTGCAAGCTTATACGAAAAGGCCTTAAAGGCTTATTACCAATGGCCGCGCGCTGTCACTACCAGCCGCGAAGCAGCTACCATAGTCGACCACACTGTCAATAGTCGCGCAGCGGGTCAGACAGCTGCCCGCAGGGCTTAGCAGCAAGCAATCGGCGATAGCTGATTGCTTAACTGCCAGTTTTTGCACTTCTTTCATTTACATATGAAAAAGTCTGTCAATAATGGTAGAAAAAAATATATTTTCACAGAATCATTATTACATATGTATTATTAATCACCATGATAATTTATGCGATTTTTTTTATTAATCACATGGGAAATAAAGAAATACTTAGGTTGTTAATAAAATTATACAGTTAAATAATATTGTCACAGAATAGTGGATAAGTATATATGTAATCTCTATACTAATTGATATATTATAATTTTTTGTGGGAAAATGTCTGGTCCAGAAAGCTATTTTTTTCGTATCCATTCACGCGACGTGCACGAATTTTAAACTGAATCGTAGGCAAATAATCAATTTTCATTAGTAAGTAAACAGAGTTGAATGAAATGAATAAAAAATAAAGTAGCTAATGGACGCCTGATTGCAGCTCTATTCCGTAAAAAGCTCCGAACAATGTGTGGTCAACCCTTTAAAGAGTGGTTTGTCCTCCCCCAAAAGCTCCTTTAACCATGATTGGCCATTGCAATTACGAACCGGGCAATGGGATAGAGAAGGTAAGAGAAGGAATAAATTAGTTGCGGGAAAGGGAACCGCGTTTGCCTTAATATATTTCTTGCTAAATTTTATGTACAAAAATAGTTATTTCTCTTACAAGAAATTGATAATTTCTAGACAGATAATTTAGATAGATAATAGATAATTTCTAGTAGACCTCACGCTTGGGGCACCTGTATTTAATTTTATAAATTACTTACTGATACTTAATGACAATGGTCATTTAATCCCAATTATGTTTAATCACCTCGATAAATGTCTCACTATATTTATTAATGTTGTGTGTAAAATAATGTTTATTAGAATTTACTCGTGTATTATATAACAAATCTCAAAATAACAAAACGTATACCTGCAGTACTGCACTGTATGGAACTGAATGAATTAGCCAGAGAGAAAAATCGTTTTGAATCATTCGAGATATGGTGTTGGTAAAATATTGACAGAATATGCTGGACTGAGAGAAGGTTTATTTGGAAAACATTAATAAACTCGCAGGAGTATATGCCTGCCTTGATTATGAGTCGAAAATGTTCAAGCAGCCATGAATATCAATTGTTATTGAAATATGCGACATCAAGTTTGCATTTTTTTTTCAATATATCTGAATATTTTTTTGTAAAATGTTGGACTATCATTACAGTAACTTATATCGAATATGAAAAATTCATTCCCTTTAATACATGTCAAATAAAATAATAAAAACCTTCGAATTCCAATCGAAGGTTTTTTATCATTTTATTTAACTTGTATTTTTGAACGAATGAATTTTTTGCTATTGATGTAAGTTACTGTAATGATAGTCTAACGTATTACAAAAAAAACAAGTTTGAAAAATTGAGAAAAAAATGCAAACTTTGATGTCGCATACTCCATAATAATTGATATTACGTCATGGTAACTTAAACATTTTCGACTCATAATCAATGCGGGAATATAGTCCTACGAGGTTATTAATGTTTTCCAAATAGCCTTATAAATAGATTTTTTAGGATACAAATCGAATTTTTTCGAACCCTGATAAAAACATATCAAAAATATAGTTCATCAACCTTCTAAATATATGAATACGTTGGATGAATGTTTGATTCACTAATGACATTTTCATCCGTTTCCAAATTTCCGCTGTACGCCATATTAATACGGCAAATTTGGATATGATTCTATAAATAATTATTGATATTTTATTTGCGTTACACATGGTGCAGAATTTCTGGTGTTTTACGAAGAGATTATCCGAGATTATTAAATTTAGTTGTATCCATTGTATTTCGGGCCAAAATATTTATTTAAACTATGTAACCCGTCAACAATGACGGTTCGTTTACATGTCGGTTAATATAATAGAATTAATGTTTATTTATTTATAAAAAAAGGAAAAAAGAAAAATGTTTTTATTCTATAAGGAGGAGAGGCATCGATTTTTTATAATAATTGGGATAATACAATTCATTTGTCGTGATATTTGTATAATAGGCTCAAATGTAACAATTTATTTTATCGTTTATTCTATTATATCTAATTCATTTTCATTATATATAATGCATTTTAAAGTTTCACAGGATAGTGTGCGCATAAAGTAACGTGGTTTGCAGTGAATTCATTTTGTAGGATCTAGGAATACCCAGGATTTTACCAGATATTTTTAGAAAGCTCGTTAACTCAAAATTTGGATTGCAGGATGTAAAATATATTTACAATAATTACATATTGAATCATTTAATTTTTCGAAAATCAAAAATATTAAAAACTTATATACTTACGACATAAATTGAAAATATACAGCGGTTTATTGATATATTTTTTATTTAATTATAATTTTATGTAATATAATTTGCTATATCTTGTTCAAATTTTAAATATTCAATTTCATCAAAACAAGAGTTGCAAAAATATTTCTTTGTCACGGTTTAATCTTTCATTAGCATTTGTAGGTTATAGAAATATTAATATATGTCGAAAAGTTTACTGTATTTACTCATATTAGCATAATAGAGGCATTTTTATCACCCCCATACAAAAAAGAACACTGTTCTTTGCGCCGAACTGTATTTTTTTAAAGTACTGTGTAACACCAACCAGTTTCTCTACGCAAACCCAGGCAGGTTTAATCGATTCTTATTAAAAGTTTTTTTTTATATTTAAAAAAATAAGAAGCCACATAGGATACTTCTGTAAACGTTTAACTAGTATTACTTATCACAATTCAAATGTATATCTGTCTAGTAACTGATGTCAATGTTGCGTGTTTAGTTTGAATTTCTCCATTCACTTACATCTCTCAGGGCGCTAGAACTAATATCTGCAAGTTAATTGTATAAAAAAATAATAGCAATAGTTAAGGACTTATGCAATATCAAAGTTTGCATTTTTGCAGTTTAAATTTCTTACAAAATGTTGAACTATTATTGCAGTAACTTATATCGATTACGAAAAATTCACTCGTTTCAAAACAAGTTAAATAAAATGGTAAAAATCCTGCCGAAATTCCATTTGGAATTTGAAGGTTTTTATTATTTTGTTTGACTTGTCTTAAAGGGAACGAATTTTTTATACTCAATATAACTAACTGTAATGATAGTCCAACATTTTACAAAAAAATAAGTCAGAAATATGAGAAAAAAAATACAAACTTTGATGTCGCATATCTCTACAACTATTGATATTAGGTCATGGTTGCTTGAACATTTTCGACTCGTAATCAAGGCGGAAATATAGTCCTGCGATGTTATTTATGCTTTCCAAATAACCCTGTATCCGATTCGGGCTAAATCCAAGATGATGGTCCCATTGCATATACAACGAAAATTATTATTTCACTATATTATTGAATGTGCTAATAACAAAATGAAAGATAATTTACGTTTAAAAAGTAAGTATTAAATAAGATATTACACTTTAAAATTTCGAAAAATGCACTGCATATTTTGACATTTCATAGGCAATATATGAGGTTAGGTTTGGTTAGGTTAGTTTATTAGGTTTGGTTTGTTTAATTTAGATTACGATTATTTTAGTTACATTAAATTAACAGGACATTAAATTATATAGTGAAATACTTATTTTCATTGTATGAACAACGGGACCATAGTCTTGGATTATTCCCCGATTCGTATTATTAAATTATAGCCGTAAAACTGCTATGCAGTTTGGCATATGTATAATGCAATAAGTATCAAAAAATAAATATATATATTAAAAAAAAAAAAAAAAAAACGTCTAGTAGAATACGCCCGAAAATCCGTTGATTATTTGGGATTATTCGCCGCTTTACCTACGGAGGGAGACGTCATCCAGTTCAGAGGCCCCGGGCCGGGTACGTCCGCGGCGGAATATTTGCAGTTCTCTCGCACGCCGGTCGCCCGTTACCACTGCGACGGTTTGAATTTTAATCAGGCAACTTTCTTTTAGGGAAAAATTGGCTCACTTTCTCGGCCCAGGGCCCGCGCGCGGCGACCGCGGGCTGCGAAAAGTGAGCGCGTCAACCCGCACCGCGCCGTCGCACAGTGGTCGGGAAAGACGATCTGAGCGAGCGAAATTATTTTAGTGTTTATTTGTATTCTATACAAATAATAAACCATTTTAAAGATATAAAAAATAAAATAAACGTAGTATTGAAAACTTGATTATACCACCTAACCACACTTTATATATATATATATACATTTTTTTTTTTAATAAATAGAGATGCGAATACGGAATACGTGTCACATCAATATTCTTACTATTTTCAAATTAAGCTAAACGCTTGTGCTATGAAAATAGGACTACCTTGCTGACCTGGAGTGAGGTTCGAACCAGTGACGTTTGGATCACGAGGCGAAAGTCCTAACCACAAGACCAACAAGCTACTCCTTTAATTTTTAATTCTTAACTTTAATTCTAAACTAAATCTAAATTTTAATTCTAAACTTGTCTTTATGACGTCCACAATTGATCCACTTTCGACGTATTTGTCCATAAAAATTTAACTAAGTTTTTTTTTTATTAATCGCTCTTAAAACAGCTTTTTTTACTTCCTTTAGAAAAGTCTCGCTCCTTTAACCATACTCCAAACAGTTTTTTCCTTGGTAATCCGAGAGCTGGAAAATAAACAAATTCTGAATATAGGCGCACCGAAGTGCACTCCGATTGATTTTAAATCTGTAGCCAAGGTATTAGAGGACGATAGTTTACAACAATTAGACTCAATACAGGTCAATCCCAGTTTTGGCAGTCTAAGGCATGCAGAAAATATTTACGATATTTTGTTAAAAACAAATCGTGGCTTTGTAGAGTATTAATTGAATAAAAATGTGGATTATATTAAAAAAAAGTTACCTAAGTTTATCGATTCCATAGTTCGAAGAACAAAATTCAAAAATATAAACACACCACTTTGGTACAAACACTCGTATCTGACTGACAATAACTCAACTTTATTTTTTGCAACAACATGTCACCACCTGCTCGACTAGACACGAGGGGTTTACTGTAGGTAATTAACTATTCTACTTCTTCTTTTGGTGTCATGTCAGGTCCCCCCAACGTTGACTATCACCCGAGAGAAAGCGTCCCTGTCCTGGGCAGCAGGAAACAGCTCTCCAACACTTCTTATGCCCGTCCAGTCGCGTATATTGCGGAGCCAGGAGATTTGTCTCCTTCCAACACCTCTACGACCCTCTATCTTGCCCATAAGAATCAGGTGGAGCAATTCATATTTTTCTCCTCTGAGCACATGACCCAAATACGATACCTTTCGGATTTTGATATTTGTCAGCAACTCTCTATTCATTCTAGCTCTTTGAAGAACTCTTGTGTTGCTGACCATATCCGTCCAGGGTATCCGGAGCATTCTCCGATGTATCCACATTTCGAACGCCTCCAGCCGGTTCATGCTACTCACTTTGAGGGTCCACGATTCCACTCCGTACAGCAGGACTGACCATATGTAACAATTAACTATTAGTGGGACTTTATTACCCAAGGAACTAAGTTTATTTCGCTGCATATATTTTATTTTTATTACGACTTTCGTTTTTTGAATTTTGCGCGCACAGAATCTAATTTCCAACCTTTGTGCGTCGGCCGCATTTGCACATATTCCTACTCGCAGCCGCCCTACAAGGACCCAATCTTGTCCAAAAAACCTTTCGCGCTTGAATTAAATTACCGCGAAACGTGTGCGCTAGGGCGGAACCCGCAATTCTTTGTTTATTTGTTTTGTAATGTTACAATTCTTGTCTAAACCTAATTACCTATGAATTTAAATAAAATATTATTATAATGTGCGCTAGGTACCTACTGATCTGTTTGAAGTCGGTGCCAAGCCAAGTATTCGATAGGTTACGTAGCCTTCTTCTACCGACGTTTCAGAACGCACTGTCGGGCTCGTTATCTAGGCTGACGACCCCAGCGCGCAGAGGTATCTCGTGAAAAAAAATTAATTGTGCTCTTTCGCAATACCGCGTTCTCAGTTCCGTTGATGGCATTATTTCGAAAGGTGTACAATATATATTTCGTATATCTATAAATAATAAAAATGTCAATGTTTGTTTGTACAAAATCGCTAATATCTGAAAGATCTTCACCGATTGCTTTGAAATTTTGGCTCAATTCTTCTTCTCCTTTTGGTGTCATGTCAGGTCCCCCCAACGTTGACTATCACCCGAGAGAAAGCGTCCCTGTCCTGGGCAGCACGAAACAGCTCTCCAACACTTCTTATGCCCGTCCAGTCGCGTATATTGTGGAGCCAGGAGGTTCCAATATAGGTTTTTAATAATGTTAATGTCTTTGTCATCAATACCATGCTCTTGGAGCATCTTGATGAGGTCCGCGTGTTTCACTCTATCAAACGCCTTTTTATAATCAATGAAACACGCAAAAACGTCTTTTTGTTGGTCGCGGCATTTCTGCAGTAGCACGTCTATTGCCAGTAACGCTTCTCGTGTTCCAAAACCACTCCTGAAGCCAAACTGGGAGTTACATTTTAATCTTTTGGCTCAATGTTGCATTCAAATACGAGGATGTTTTTGTATACCTACTTTGTTTTTATATACCTACTATTTATTTATATAAATATTAATGTAAATATTCGATTGTCCAAAATCTTAAATCTCCTAAAGTTCTTCAACTATGCTTTGAAATTTTGACACAACGTTCCATTCGAATTCGCAAACTCAATGTGTGTCTCTCTGTCTGTTCTCTATACAAATACATTTAAGCATTTCATAATATTCTACCAGATAGATGAGGAAATTTAGATTTTTTCCCAAATATGTATTAATTAAAAGTCATGCTTCTTGCTGTCACAGCTCGCCCCTGGTATATACATACATCGTAGGCTTTTTACATTCTGAGAGAAAATAAATTGTTTTTTAAATTCTACTCACAATTCGAGACATTACTCTACCTCGAGAGCATAACGAAATCGAGAAAATTATTTTTCATAAATATGTTCCGGAAACACTTTCGTGCATTTCGAGTACTCGTATTGTAGGTAGGTGTACCATAGTGTTGAAATAATATCGTATCTTTATTTTTACTACCCAAACAAATGAAGCTCGGGAAGAATTTTTCCCGCAGAAAGTCATTGGCAGTCAGCCACAGTGTGAAATGACAGATTGACTTAAGAAGAATTATACTATAAAATTTGCTAAAAGATTGACGATACTCAAAGAGAGATCGAATGATTTTTTTAAATATTCCATATAGATTACTTTCACGATTGTCTAACGTCTCTGAACGTAAGTTAGAAATATTGAAAAAAAATGCAACTTTGATGTCGCTTATCTCATTAACTGTTGACATTTATTTATCTTAATTATTTAGTTTCACACACAATGTTGTGTGGGCTAATATATGATTTCACTTCGACATATTGTATTCCATCTAATCATTTAAAAGTTTTTACAATAAAATTTTTTCACTCCAGATTAAACCTCCTTATATTCATCGTGTTTTGAATTTCGTTTGGCAGGCTATGGAAGATTTTTTTTATACCTTTATACATCATACAATTTTGCGAGGTGTTCTTCTTTTTCTTTGGTAGTCTTATGTTGTCGCTTCCTCTTGTGTTCTAAGAATGAAAATCCTTATTCAGCTTTATCCTGTCATCAAAGTATTTGGAGCAAATATTAAATATTTGCACCATTACATTATACGTTATTCTTTGATTTACGGTTTCTAGTCCTAGGAAATTCAACATTTTTGTTATTTTAGTTCTCCTTTTACACTTCAGTATTATGCGCATCGCTACTACTACTACTATATACTATTTGAAGTTTCTTTAGCACTCCTTCGTTGCTTATAAATAATATACTGGAACAATAATCAATGTGCGGGAGAATCATTGCATTGTATATTAATAGACTTGTATTTTTAGTTATATATCTTCTTATTCTTCCAAGTAAGGACACTTTTTTTGCGATTTTCTTCACAACATATTCAGAATTTTTTGTAAATGTTATTTTTGAATCTTTCATCCAAAGATATGACAATTTTTCACATCTCATTTGTATTTCTTGATACATGCGACAGAAATGAGACGTGGATTTTTTGCATAACATACACATTCTCCTGCATTTCTGGTCATTAAAGGCATCCACTGAATGGTTTCGATATGCATTTTAATTGTAACGTAACCCATTTTCATTGTGTCATGGTATCTCATAATTTGAACGTCGATTTCTTCATAACCTTTCACAAATTCAGACGATGTCACATACGTAATGTCTTGAGAGAATACTTTTATATAATAATAATCGTTGCTTGCGTTTTTTTGTGTAATTGTGATGACTGTAATAATGAATGTAGCAATGAAATGAACGGAGATTTATCTGATTTTTTAAAAATTTGTTTAACAATGTACTAGCTCATAAAAATCGAAAGATTAATTTATAATTCCTGTACTAATAAACGCATATTGTTTTAATGCGTTTCTTAGCGTAAATTACCTGTGTACTAAATTCCTTTAAAATGAATATAATATCTTTATTACTATTGAGGGAAATGGGTTGCCAAATTTAGCAAAAATAACCAAAAATTGATTATCAAATATCAGCATAATGATACTTATTTTTTAGGTATAGGTTAAATATTTTTCAATATTTAAAAAATACATATTAAATGATAAGGATAATTAAAAAAATATATAAATTGATTTTTATATAGGAAAAATGTGTATAAATTTTGAGGTGTTTAAACACTTGAGGTGTTTAAGTAGCAATAATTATTCCGAGTTTCTAACCAACTTTTGGGTATGGATCATTCTTTTGATATTAATAAGGGTTTACAAATTTTACATACAAATTGTACAGAATCACAGTTTGATAAATTAGAAAATTTGGAAACGAGAAAAAGTGTTAATAGTAAATTAAATATTATAAATAACCATGTTCTTTTTACAAATAGTTATCTTTTAAATTTGTTTTCATGCCAGTAGGTACTTCATTATTATTAATTTCCCATTTATAATTTTTGGCCATGGGCTCTGAAACATGTTGATATTTTTCAATACAAAAGTGGTGAAAATAAATGTTCATTTTTATTAATAAACTAAATAAATATTTTTAATTCAAAATTTATGCAGATATCCATCTATGTAGTAAATCAGTTACATTAAGTAATGTATTTTACCATTTTTATTTTATTTCTATATCTCCCGTTTGGTGCATTTTTACAATTTACCTATCTACGATCAAATGTACGGGACATGTCAGTTGGGTACAATTAATGTCATATTCGTCCAAAAATACAAACAGGGAATATACCTTCTTTCTAAACAATGCGCGCCTTAAAAAAATTCTCAGAAACTGGGAAACGCAAATTATTCGAAAATTGAATTTAATCCTCAGACACCAAGGATTTAAAAACTCGACAGGCAAGGTGACAGCGCGGAAAATTCTTGCGATATGTCTCGTTAAATTTTTTTTGCGACTTCTGGGCCCCTTTCTTTTTTACAAATTGACAGGGAAATGGCATGTTTAGAAAGAGTTTCTGGCATATTTAAATAATACCACAATTTCCTTCAGAAAAATATTCACAAATTTTTGATAACAAGGAATGAAGTGTATGTTATTTACTCGTGTGCTGTATTTCAAATATTCGTTTATTATTAATATAAACGATTCTTATTAAATTAATTTTTTTTTTTCTTTAATTTTTTGTTCCTTTTACTCTCTGTAATCGTGGTACTACGCCTAGAAATTGTGTAACTTTCGCAACATACCTTTCCCTACGTGGAAAATTAAAGGCTGATTTTATAAAATAAATTATATCTGTAAAAAAAAATGCAAAAACATATAATTTAAGAAACAAGTGCGCTACATTATAAGTAAAAAAAGTATATTGACTAAGGGTCGGTCTTATGAACGTCCGTAAGTTAAATTTCAGACCAAATAAAGTGAAATTTGATACAAACGTCATTTTTTTCGTCTTATAACAATCCGTTAGTCAAATTTTAGTAAAATTTTACCGACGGCCGATACCCACAATCGTACAACCAGTTTACCATCCGTTAGTTTAAATTGACAGAATTATGACAGATTAGGTTATTATTTTTTAAGGTTAGGTCCGTTGTCAATTTGCGTTTCATGCTGTTTACATGTACATAAATACTGTGCCACTGCTGCTACATTTTCTAGGAAAAATGTTTTCAGATAGTCATGTCGGGCTATTATTGTATTCAAGTTTGTCGAATGAAGAACAAACTCGACGACAAAGAGTGTTCAATATACGAGTGGATTATTTTAATATTTTAGATGACGAAGATTTTATCTACCGTTTTCGCTTGTCGAAAAGGTCTGCTTAAGAGCTTCCAGATTGAGCAAAACTTAAAAAGGCACACATGTAGGAATCTGACATTATCACCAACCACATATTTGCTTGTCGCCTTGAGATTCTATGCTCTTGGATCAATATAATTAGCTGCTGCAGACTTTTTGGGGTTTCAAAGTGTACTGCCAGTGTAGTGTTGTGGGAAGTATCCCAAAAATGTGGTGCGAGCGAGAAATTGTATGTTATGTTTATAGAAGTAATGTTTAGTTTCCATAGAAGGAGATGTAATTCGCCTCTGACAGCTCTAAAATCATAGACAAGAGCAGTACGATAGTGCGATACTTACGGACGGTCAAAAAGGTTTTATAATACGAGTGTCGGTAATATTTACTAACGAACGGCAATTCGTTCGTTAATTGTCGATTTACTAACGGATTTTTGGTTTTTTGATTTTATAAGACTGGCCTTAAGAATCTACTGGACTTAGTTGAAAAATGTCGGCCCTGTAAATTCAGCAGTAATGTGTGCATAATCCGTGACAACAATTATAGTAAAATTATTATATTAATTTTTTACACTGAACTTGTGTTTGCCTTATCACACATTTATTTGAAATAAATATACATTTAATCGGAATATAATCGACTTTCTAACCACGAAAGATTAGCGTTCAGATGCATTGGCGTCAATGGTATTGCAACAAAATGTCACCTCTTAAGAACACACAATTTTTTTAAATTGAAAATAGTAAAATTTTTCGCATATTAATTGATTATTTTACCACTATGCACATTATTAAAAGTAGTGATGCAACGAATATTCATATTCGCCGAATAGCAGATAATTACCGAATACCTACTCGTATTCGCCGAATATCATCACGAATATTAAAAATAACTATAATTGAACACAACGCAAATTACGGTTTGGCTGTGTACCGTTATCCGAACACGGCTACGCACTCCATTATCGGGGATTCCCCTTACATTCTCAAGTTGTCAATTGTTACTTATTTCACAGCATAACATGAGTTCTTTCATCTAGTTTCGTTGGGCTATTAATAAGGTTAGGTGCTCATTTCATGTAGTTTTTGTTTTGTAATACGTATTGTTCGTTTCATTTTATTTCCGTTGTGTGTAAAAGTGTTAACACTTATAAAATAAATTCAAATTAAATCTAATAATATGACCTCTCGTGAGCGTGACAAAAGTGATATTTATTTTTGACAATTGGGAATGTACAAACGGATAAAAGAAATGTTGTGCTTTTTGAACAAAAAATTGCTGATGGTAAATTTTAATTATTAAATCTCTTAGTAAAAAGAGAACAATGGTTTATTATTTATAAACTTGTTGAATTATTCGTATTCGTATTCGCGAATAGTAGGCTTGATATTCGTATTCATATTCATGAAAGTAGCATTCGTTGCATTACTAATTAAAAGTATACTATGTCAAATACAAATAGCTTTTATTACTCTTGGACACCCTGAAACGGAATTAATTAATGCGAATTACTTAGGCGTCGGATCAAAATATAATATAACATTACAAAGAAAATATACCTAGTTGATTTTCAAAATCGAATATCTGACCATTACGCATTAGAAAGAAAAAATATGTGAGAAAGAATTTCTCATTTATTATTGTTTTTAAGAAAAATTCAATTAGTTTTATTAAAAAATTTCGACCAGCGAAGCTATATAAAAAGTGCTGTATTTATTAGAATTTGCAAATTGACATTTGTTTTTTATCGAATACTTAAAAGTAGAAGGGGATTATTTGCAACATACATGTTTAATGTTTATAGGTAAACCTAAGTCTACTTTCGTTTCCTTTTTTAAAAAAAAGTACCTACCGTCATTTTTGACGGATTAAAGCTAGTTATTTTGTAATTAAAGGCAATATATATTTTAATTACTTATTCATTGGTTTCATTCATTAATACTATGCCGAAATTGTCGCGATTTTCGAAATCGAGGGGTATAAAAGCAAAGGCAGCAATATCAAAAAAATGTTTTGAATGCAGTCACCGAGGATTACTAATTTAGAATGTACTAAATTAGAGCTATGTCCCTTCCAAAATCATGTTTCAAAATCACTATTAAAAATAATAATAGCAATATCCTCATAGTCTAAAAATCAAAGGTAGTAATATTCACATCAACCAAACAAACCTCAAGTATGTGTCACGTGACAAAATGCCGCTTCATACTAAAGTGAGACTTGACGTTGACTAGTAAACTTAAATGGAAAAAACAGCATTATTTGGTGGCAAACATAGCAATATCCATATTAAAATGTTAAATACTTATTATACACATATGTAGGTATATCAAAAGAAAAATGACCTGGAAATAGTTTTTAAAATCTTATTTCCAATAAGATGTAGGTTTCTTGGATTCCAGAGAAATTTCCTTGGGTAGTGACACGATATTTCGTATACAGGGTTATTTGTAAAACATTAATAACCTCACAGGGCTATATTCCTGCCTTGATTATGAGTCGAAAATGTTCAAGCTATTATGACCTAATATCAATAGTTAAGGAGATATGCGACATCAAAGTTTGCATTTTTTTTTTCTATATTTCTGACTTATTTTTTGTAAAACGTTGGACTATCATTACAGTAACTCATATCAATTACGAAAAATTCATTCGTTTCAATACAAGTTAAATAAAATGATAAAAACCCTGAAAAAATTCCAATTGGAATGTTTTCCAATTAGAATTCGAAGGTTTTTATTTTTTTATTTGACTTGTATTAAAGGGAATGAATTTTTCATATTCGATATAAGTTACTGTAATGATAGTCCAATGTTTTACAAAAAATAAGTCAGAAATATTGAAAAAAAAATGCAAACTTTGATGTCGCATATCTCCTTAACTATTGATATTAAGTCATAATAGCTTGAACATTTTCGACTCATAATCAAGGCAGGAATATAGTCCTGCGAGGTTATTAATGTTTTACAAATAACCCTGTATATCTCAGAAACGCCTCAGGAGAATATTGCTGCCTTTGCTTTTATACGACTCATTATATATCACGACTATTACTATATGTGACTTTATACGACTCATACTATTGCTGTATTACTAATATACGACTCATACTATTATGAGGAGAACGACATCGACATCGAAGAAAAAAAAACAAATAAATAAATGAAAATCGATAAAAATTCTATAAAAATGCCTGCGGAAGGCTTTCCGAGGCATTATGGACCATTGCAGGATTTATACACGGTTTATATGCGAATCGAATAAACACGAATAAAGTAAAAAATAATGATATTTCGTTTGCTGATCAAATGTATAAAACATTTGCAGTTCTTTCAGAACTACAAATGTTTTATATAATAACTCCCGCATTGAATATTCGACCTGAACAGGTTCGCAATATAGTGGTTCGCAAATATCCTGCATCGTTGTATGTCAATACAGTACTATGGTGCGATCATCACATCCATTAGCGTGGCACATATTAAAAGAAAAAATATTTTGCTAGGTTGAGCTAATTGTAAATATAAACGGGGGAATGCGTACCTACAAAGTTTTGAATTTTTTTTAGGAAACCTATGTGAATGATGGTATCATTTCTGCATGAAAGTGCATACTATTACGCATATGTTAAAAAATTTTAATTAAAAAATATTTAACATTGGCGGAAAATTTTTGGGTTCTGTCGACTTCCGAAAAAAAGGTACTCCGCGGTGACCACTCCCATTTCATCTGTAATCAGCGGAATAAAAAAAAAAGATTATCAAAATTGTCACTATTATTTAGTCCTTGACGTAGGAGTTTTTGAAAATATCGACTTTTGACAAAATGTCTGGCATTTGAATTTAAAATAGCGTTTTTTAGGAAAAAATTTGGGCTTATTATACCGATAAAAAAAAACAAAGTCTAGATAATTATGTGTAAAATAACCACTAGAAATTTCAAGTTGATCGGTTCAGTTGTTGCCGGGATATTTTGGTCACCGATTTTTAATACATGGTTTCGAGTAAAACGTGTTTGAAAATTGAGTAATGAATAAATCGCGAAATTTTTCAACTTACATAAAATCATCGATTCCAGGTCCATAACATAAGTCCTCCATCTTGCTTTGAAGCACTCTTCACAAACATAATAAAAATATGTCTAAAGTTTCTATTATGAAAGAGCCCGACTGGCAGCTACCTGCGTGTATCGTGGCGCCGTGTGGCGCGGCATGTAATAATCAAAGGGATGCCACCATTATCAGCTATACATTTGTTAATTTTGCTTGAAATTTTCACCAGGCATTCGATTTTTTCGAAATGTCTAGGTGTATTCCCCCTTAATAAAAATACTATTAATGGCGAATATTTTATGTACTTTCGGGCAGACTCAATTGTTGAAGCATTGGCTTTTTAGACTTAAACTTTTACAGTTAGAAATTAGTTTACTGTGATAATCGTGTTCTTCAGTTAAATGTTACCACAAATTCAAATTTTTGTTAATTCAAATTTTTATTAGGAAATTTAAAAATAAAATAAAATGACCTTATTATGTATACAGGTTCATCCAGAATCCTTTGCTGCCCAAGTTGAAACTTACAGCGTATGTTATTGTTTTTGAAATAGCCTTCAGAATTTGTAACTCGATTTTCGACGCTACTGTTTGAGAGAGCCTTTGAGGGTTAATCGATCAATAAATGCAATTCTTATCATTGTAACACTTTACATTTGGTGAAGAAATTCACGAAAAAATAGTTATACTCCTAAATTCTATTATTTTATCGATGCATTATTGTTATACAAGATGCTCTAATAAATTGTTCAATTTATTAATCTCAACAAGAAGATTTTTTGAATCCTACAATTTCTTGGAAAATGTTAACACGGCGTTTTTGGGAAGACCACATCGCAGTGGATAATTTAGATACATGTAATGAGGCGAGATACTCCGAGACTAGACTGTTAAGTTGTGTTAAGAACGAATCACAATGCTTAATTAATCCAGTTGGGCATTATGTACAGGCTGTATGAATATAAATGGCACAAAAATCAGCTTAAATTAATGTAGATCTGATATTCACTAGTAGGTACTAAGATATTTAGAGAACTAGAGAGTTTGGTTGACTGCCCTTGAGTTGACATTTTTACAAACGTGGGTATCCCTATATACGCATATAATTTAAAGTAGGTGACAGAGATAACAGTGCAATTATAAACAACGAATGCTTAGAACAAGTGAACGAGTTTGTGTATTTGGGAAGTATGTTTAGTAGAGACGGCAAGGCTGAGAATAATATCGAAAGGAGAGTAACTGCGGGAAACAAAGTTAATGGTGCACTAAATGCAATTATGGCCAATAAGAATCTGTCAAAAGAAGCAAGACTAGCGGTACATAATGGCGTTCTAGTGCCAACCCTTATGTATGGAAGTGAAGCCTGGAATTGGCAAAAGAGGAATGAAAGTAGACTGAATGCGGTTGAAATGCGGTCACTAAGACGCTTGTGTGGAAAATCTTTGGTCGATAGAGTGAGGAATGAACAAATTAGAAGTGAATGCAATGCTGGCTGTAGTGTGGTAGATAGAATAAAGAAAGGAGTGCTGAGATGGTTTGGTCATGTGGAACGTATGAACGAGGAAAGGATGGTTAAGAAAATATATGAGGCGAATGTTGAAGGCAACAGGAATAGAGGGCGTCCGCGAAAGACCTGGCACGATCAGGTACTACAAGTATTTGAGGATGGCCCTGTTAAAAGCCGCAACAATCGTAGAACGTGTATGAGAAGATGTATGAATGTGGCCGAAGCAAAAGTGGTGTGCCAGGATAGAAGAGTGTGGCGTTCAATCCTCTCTGCCTACCCCTGCAGGGAAACGGCGTGATGGTTAGTTAGTTAGTTAGTTAGTTAGGTAACAGAGTATGTTGATTCCTAGTTAAATGATGATTTAAATTGACAGCAACAATTATTGTTCTAAAAATATTACTGCTGTAAGTTGTATTGAAGTATCTACTCAATTACTACGAAATTTTACATGTTGGTAACACAAGAGTTTCAAAGAGAAAAATATTGTCAGAATTTATTTATTTATCAACGTCCTAGTGGACTTTTACAGTACAAGAAAATAAAAGGATTTTATATACCTAACATAAAATACATTTCACAGTAAATAATTAAAAAATAATAATATAAATAAAACATATTTAAGATAAATGAACAATATAAAATATAAGTAACAATGTAAAACAATATAAAATAAATTATCAATAGAAATGAAAAACATATTTAAACGATGATTAGTACACAAGCAAACAGTAATAATTAGAAACCTTTAACAAATAAGTAATATAGTAAAACAAAGATAATTAAACCAATATACCAGATAAATAAGATTTTTTTATCTTATTTAAAAAAATCTAACTATTATTAAACTAAGCTAAACGCTTGTGTTATGAAAATAAGACTAACTTGGTGATCTGGAGTGAGATTTGAACCCGCGACCTTTGGATCACGAGGCGAGAGTCCTAACCATAAGACCAACAAGCTACTCATTTATAAAACAAAACATATTTAAAAGGGAAATTAACAATAATTAGTAAAATAATTAATTGTATATAATTCATGGGGAACAAAACATAAGTAAAAATTTAATCAATTTAATTGTAATTAAATTGGTGTATTCTAATTCTAAGCAATTCTTTAATTTGGGCACGATATACGAATTCCGAAAATTTGTTTCCAAGGTGATGCATGCGTGTTAACGGTGAATTTAACGCATGGTTATTCCTGTGAGTCCATATAACGAATACTTCGCGATGTCTCGTTTGTCTCGGTATATTATACTAGACCAATTTATAACATATTGTTTAATTTGACCAAAATGCCTGATGACTGCTCTAAGGTCTCGGTTTTGAGGCCACCACGAGAATACGGTATCTGTCGTCATGATCAGTTGGGTGGAGAATATTCGACAATGTGATGCGAATTCAGGACGTCCTGTGTATATGGGTCAGGTTTCATTCTATGACGTCTGTTCGTGAACACTTCCAGTTTTCTAGAACCGCGGTGGGCTTGTCATTAGTCGGGCAGCCGGACCGGTCGCGGTCGCCAAACAGGAAGTCCAACCTTGGAAGACTTTCTCGCCACCACGTCACTCCTTCGCTCCACTCCGACGAGCGAGCGCATCCACGAAAATGTGCTACCCTGCGCGGTGTGGTCGGATGAATGGGTATGGAATTTCGCGTCGCTTTCGATTCAGGGTCTCGACATTACCATCCGCCGATCGGCCGGCTCGACGCGTCTGCGGAGCATCAATGGTGTTTAACTCTTCGCAACTTTCCATTCCACGGCGGTGTCCTCTTTGTAACCAGAGCCGAGGTGCGTGACTGCAGAAAGATTATTTGCATACCAGCTTAACCCGTCAAAAATGACGGGACGTTTACACGCCGGTTCCTAAAGATTCAGTGATGACCCCGTGGCAAGAAGTTGTTAACTAACATTCAAGTCATTCAGTCAGAGACAATTAGACATTTGCGTTTCGCCTTTGAAAAATATGTTTTATTGCTAATTCAAGATTAATTTTTATTGATTTATGTCACTAAAATATCAAAAATGTATTTACAAAGTAAAAAAAAAAGCATTTCTGCACAAAAAAATAAAAAAATACTAATTTTCCCTAAAAAAAATGTTGTTAACAACCATTTTTTCGCCTCTGGATCACATTTTTTCTCTCTTTTTAAAATTGGTAAAACACGAACATCAAACAACGCTTCAAATGCTATCCGTTTTTACCATCCATTATCCAAAATTACAAAATACCTAGCATGTTAATTAATAATACAAAACATGGTATGTACCATTTAAAATTATTGAAAAATAATATATATGACAGTACTGCCAGAGTAAAATTTATATTAACCATAAACATTCCAACCAAAATAAAGGCGTGTTAATTTCAGAATGATGGCATGAACATGTTATTATTGAAGATAACATGTTCTTCCCATTTGTAACTGATTTAGAACATACTTAAATTTTTTTCACTTACATGTTCATATATGAACATACGTATATGTTCAGTCTGACACCGTAGCAATAAATATAGACACCAACGCTATTTTTTTTAAAATTAAATTTTACATTAAAAATTGATGTCTCATTTCTTAATAATTCCGGAGCTTAAAATTGATATGTAGAACAACGCGTAGAACAACAAGCCAAAAAAATAATCGGGTGAGTGTCCAGCCTTATTTGTATGCACATAAATTAACAGCTTTCATAAGGAAAATCGTATAAATATTACGCGATTTTTTCTTCACACTTGAATGGTAATGAAAAAATCATTCATCGAAGTAAACTTCATACGTGGTTTCCAACTTTGTACCCTACAATTTAAAAATCGCTAAAATAACTTGAGTGAATTTCATCTTTAGTCGAAATTCTAATGTTTAAAGTTGCCACTACATTTTTAAATCATTGAGCATCTCTAATTAATCTGAATTTGAATTTTTTTTATTTTATTTATTTATTATTTATACATATTTTTTATTGTTATAGATCGTGCCAAGCCTTGTACAGCTTGTCGGCACGTTTCTTTTCATATTTAGTTATAGGTATAATTTACGTAGGATAAAATATATATAACCGGTAATAATATTATGTGAACATAAAAAATCTTAAAAATAAACTTAATAATGAGACTAGGTAACCAATCGAAATAATAAAAAAAAACATGAACATCAGCATGAATCACTGAGATCAAGATAAATAAAAAAATCATGGAACAGTTTAAAGTAACGCCGGCCGCACACTGGGTACGTTTTCGTACGAAATTGAGTAGCACGTGTACGTACGAATACGCAAGTACATTCCTGACCTTCCAAGGTATTGAACATCGCACACTGTACACGATTTAGTAGTGCGTGTACGCACGTATAGATGCGACGTCCGACACGATACGGATTTGTTCGGAAATTTTTGCGATTTCGTACGATGGATATTGAAAAATTTGTCAAGTTGATACATGACCACAAATGTTTGTGGGACCAAAGTGATTCAACTACGTGACCATCAGCGCAGATCATGGCGGAGAATCTCTAAAGAACTAAAAAATACCTGTAAGTTAAATAATTTGGTTTAATGAAGGTGAGGTATAATTATGTAGGTACTTGGAACAAAAAAACTTTTGAATATTTCTCCGATATTATGAGCTCTCGTTACACTTCGATTCTCCCCAGCATTTGTGAATCTGTTAGATAGATTGTCATGAAATTTGTCATTATTTAAGTCTGTCATAATAGAGTTTTCCAGAAGATACAGATTATTCATTTGACACAAAGGTTATTGGAGAAATGCGAAAGTAACTGATCGTGACCAACGCAAGACGCAATCAATGTGCGCGCTCAATACGTACGAAAATAATCGTACGAATATGTACGTAATAATTCGTGTCCAAAATAATGACCGGCCTAAAAATAAAAAGGCATTGAGGCCAAAAATATGAGGCATGTGATTTGTCTAAATTTCCAGAGTCAAGTTATTTAGTAGGAATATTCTTATTTCTCTTCCTCTCCTTGTAGGTTGGGTGATATTCTTGACGTACTCCGGTATTTTATTGAAGAGTCGTGGTACTCTGTTCTCTGTTGTTCTTGCTCCGTAGAAGTTGTTCTAAATCTTTAGATTAATTAAGTTATTACGCGGATTATTGTACCACTTAACTATAACTTAACTTAACTATAACTTGTGCCGTTTAGAATAATAGGTCTAACTACGGTTCTTGTAGTTTTCGGACACCACGGTGACCAAAAATTGATTAATATGAAAGAGTAAAAACAATACTCTATTTTTTAAAGAAAAACTATTACATATTACAATAAACTGATGAGATTATTCGATATTGATCTGTTCGAGTGCAGCCACACAAGATTAAGAAAAATTTTGAGTGCTGAATTTTTTTCCACGTAATAATTAAGTTTCTTTGTCTTTTGTTTAAATTTTTTATTCTTTCTTTCTATATAATTTTTAATATGCCTTAGTCATTCATAAATATTTATCATTACTGACATATTTCTAAATGTGGAGACCTGTAATTGGCCATCTATATTGTATCAATGTTTTCTATGCTTTTTTTTTGTGCTGTTGGTCTTCCATGAACATTAAATAAATAAATAAATATTTATGGAGATAAACCAGTATTACGCTAATACTTTAACATATCCTAAACGTATCTGAGATGTAAACTTTACAATTTTGAAATACAATTTTTATTACAACCAATCAATTAAATAAATTTAATATCACACATTTTTTTAGTATGTTCTAAGAACACAATTACTGGATTTTGTCTCCAGAAGGATAATCATTAACAAACGCTCAGTAAAGACTTTTTCATATAATTAGCTTCGTCTTTGCGAGAAAATTCTTACGAACACCGTAACTATTATATGAATAAAATTATACAATTAATTGCCTCTTGCGTAACATGCGATTTGGAACCAACGTAGATAAATGAAAAATGTATTTTTAAGTCAAGGTCCAATCTCATTTTTTATTTTATTGGTTTATCAGTCGAATGAACTTTATTGATTATATTATTGGTTTTTATCAGTCGAATGAACTTACGAACTCTGAATACTAACTTAATTTAATAATTAAAAAAGTACGTTTTATTGATACGAGATTATTAAAAATAATTTGTTGAATTCTTTGCCAATTACGTATCTTATTAAAATGCGTTATGTAATCCATATAATATTATTGCAGCAAGTTATCTTATTATAAAATAATTGGAAGCTTTGGAGTAACTGGAGGAGTTTGAAAGCTGAAGGAATAACTGGAAACTGCATATTTAATTATATATAAACTGACTTTAAAAAGACGTTAAAAATTAATTATTTGAAAAAATGAAAACTTTTTTTTGGTTCAATATTAATTAAATAAAAAAGAGGTTTAATTCTTGAATAAAAAGTTAATCATAAAAATACTATAAGCAGCTTAGGAAAAAAAATGGAAGTGAAGCCTGGAATTGGCTAAGAATGAATGAAAGTAGACTGAATGCGGTGGAAATGCGGTCACTAAAACGTGTGGAAAATCTTTGGTCGATAGCGTTAGGAATGAACAAATAAGAAGTGAATGTAATGCTGGCTGTAATGTGGTTGACAGAATAAAGAAAAGAGTGCTGAGATGGTTTAGTCATGTGGAACGTATGAACGAGGGAAGGATGGTAAAAAAATATATGAGGCGAGTATTGAAGGAAACGGGAATAGAGGGCGTCCCCAAAAGACCTGGCACGATCAGACACTACAATTATTTGAGGATGGCACTTTTAAAAGCCTCAACAACCGTAGAACTTGTATGAGAAGATGCAAGAATGTAGTCGAAGCAAAAGTGGTGTGCCAGGATAGAAGAGTGTGGCGTTCAATCCTCTCTGCCTACCCCTGCGGGGAAACGGCGTGATGGTTAGTTAGTTAGTTGATTATTATTATTATTTTTTATTAATTTATTTAAACACCCAGGCTTAAGTAAATCACATAGATTCATTGCGACCTCACCGGGAATCGAACCGGGAGCCCTCGGTGTGAGAAGCCATTGTCATGCCCACTGGGCTTCGAGGGTCGCCGAATTATTACGTAAGATATTAGATATTATTGCAAATTAAGATAATTTTTTCAGTGTACCCTGTTTCATGATTCAAACAATTCTCTTATTACGTACAAAATTGCACAGTATAGCACGCATTTTCATATTTTTATAATAAAGATTTCACATCTTTAACGAAAAATCTCTTTACGATATCAAGATTATGTATTATTATTATTGGTAACACACTAAAGACGGGACGTACAAGTTTGCCTTGCTTTATAGTTGTCTTGAGAATAATGGGGGAATATATCAATGTGAGTTTAATGTGGCTTAACACATCTGAGTTGCAGAATTGCATCCAATTTCACATGCATAATTAAACGTTTATGCAATATTTAAAATAACAGTAGACAAACGGGTTAAAATAAAGTCATAAACATTACAACAACTAGGAAGTTAACTAGTCCCATGAATAGCATCAGATGGAAATAAGTATTATTTTGAGAGGGATGGTTAAAAGGTTGTCTTTGAGCATGTATTCATCGTGCGTATTGTAAACAATGAATTCAATACCTACACGGCATCTAACCAAAAAATTAATTGAAAATTATACATAGGTACCTAGTGCCTACCTACACAAAGCTAGGCTAAAGTTTTCCAACAAAATTTCTAAAATGTCAAAAATAAAGAGTGGTAGTCCTTCCTTTCAGGGAATTGTACGAATAACGCAATAATTTTATTTAAAAATGTATTGATTTTATTTTGTGGATCAGTTAGTGTGCGTCCTTCCCGGAGAAGATCTAGTTGTGTCGACACTGCCTGGCGTCAAGTTGTTCAAAAGTGTACAATTTGTTAGTTTTTAAGATTATTTTCTCGCTCAATTTTTTTTACATAGTTTTGTTTAGCTTCACTTGTCTGTTTGTCTCGAAATTTAATAGTCTATTATAATGTTACGAATTCCGTTCCGTAATATGTATTGTTCCTTTCAATAATTTGCACCGTTCCTACGATAGATTGCTGTGAAATATTTTACTATTGGATAAGATCCTGTACCGAAATGAAAGAAGGAAATAAGAACCAGGCGGTGAACTGGCATTGTAATACTGTGTATTGTGCATAATATTGAGACGTAAAGGCGGCATCTTTGACTTGTTGTCTTGTGATGCCTTTATGAAAGCAAAAACAAAGAAAACTGGTGGAATTGTTTTATTTTGATTCTTGTAAATTTTGCTTGCGTTTGCTCAGACGACCTGAGTGCAGTGAATGGACGTCCATCGCATTGCCAGGGTCTTCTCATGAGCGAAGCTGCCGTATCGCCAGGTGGACAATTTTTTACCCTAAAGGGCGACGCGACCCGGAGAGACCTACAAAAGCCAATTTACTGTACCTCTGTATCCAGACAGAAATAAACATTTATAAAACAGTATTAAATATTTTAAGTTCAAGAAGAAGTAGTGATAATAGTAAAATGGAGATATAAGGAAACGAAAGTATAATGTAACATAGAAAACAAAATTATCATAAAAGAAATTAAGTATGGCGTGCGTATGTGCCTAAGAGCCAATCGAAGGAAAAACAGGAATACCAAAAGAAAGCCCATAGAGCTAGGGCAAGTAAGGGAGACAGTGAGGGAACGAAGGTATACGGAGACACTCCTATACCTTCGTTCTATCGTTAGTGCACTGTTCTTGTGTAGCCCGATTAGCGATAGTCGTAATGTTACTTCCGTAACGAGATTTTAATTCTTTATGTACCTAATCAATATTTTTGATGTGTAACATCTTTCCTCTCGCTTTCTTGCGATTTGTGGGAGTGATTTCGTGAAAATGGACAGATATGCGTAACAGGAAACTAGACGCCGGGGAAGCGCGCGCTATTTCATTTGACCAATGAGCGAGCGCGGTGATTGAGTTGGCCGTCAGATGGTACCAACTCATTTTCCAATGTGCATGTAAACAAACTAACAGATTTTGCAATAATTGTATTGAATTTAAGATAATCGTTTACTTTGTAATATTATTGAATAAAAAAGACATCTCACGAGCCATTCAGTCATAAAAGGCTCACAAAGTGGAGCAATTTTCTTCATTTTTAAAACATCGAAGGTTTGGTAATTTTTTAATCAATTATATAATTTAGTTTGTGTTATTTTAATAAGATATCCGTTTTTAAAATACACGTAACCTGATGAATAAATTTTAAAATGAGATATTTCGGTACAAAAATGCGATAAAAAACGCAAGAGAAGATTTGAGAAAAAATTGTGAAATTTGCCCAATCTGCTGGACGATCGCCTTAAGTTTGTGCAAGTTTTGATGCCTTCACGCCGCTGACCGTGCGCGATACCCGAGGTGAGTGTTGGCCGATGACACCAATTATTCGCCAAAGCGAAGAACTTGAAAAGTGCAACAACGGTAAACTTTCACCTGGGAGAGTTGCCCGAGCCGGTCGACCGCGGCACCTTCGCCGTCACCCCGAGCGGTCGCGTCATTGCTAAATATTCCAATCGAGAACCTGCTCGCGAACGTTGCGAAAAATTCCGCACGCCTTAGTGACCCGCGACACATTTTTGCTAATTGCAGCAACGGCGGTGACAGGATTACTCATTTAATGAAATGGAATTTGGCAACGCAATTAATTTAACGTAGTAATCCTATGATGTCCAAG
This sequence comes from Agrypnia vestita, assembly GCA_016648135.1. Lineage (NCBI taxonomy): Eukaryota > Metazoa > Arthropoda > Insecta > Trichoptera > Phryganeidae > Agrypnia > Agrypnia vestita. Next base: position 179,027 of record JADDOH010006132.1, on the reverse strand, counting down.
TCATATAATTTTATTATTTTTATTTTATTTATTAGAGACAATAACAGGATAATAGGTTCACGATACTCTGATAATAAACATTATAGTGAAGACTATGCCCATTATCCCAATTACAAGTGTCTTCGGTACGCTCTAGTAATATATATTTTTGCAATTAATTATTACTCCCTTTATATTAACTCGTGGCGTCTGCTTGCTTGCCGGCTTGCCAGGTGAAAAAACTTTGGATAGATTTTTAACCCTTTTCCCGTAATCCAATCGAGCTGAAACTTGGCAGGTAGACTCGTGGCGACGATCAAAAAGATCTATCAAATTTTCGTTAAAAAAATTAATAATTATAGTGTAATTTCGGATTTTTATAAATTTTGTTGATTTTTTCAAATTGGAATCATTATAAAAGTTTAATTATTAGCAACGGCTGCCCGATAACGTCGCGGAATATTTTCTAAATTTTAATTACTCCGTCGGTATAGTAGGTACTTCACTATGAATGTCGAAAATCTAAATTGACTGACAAATGTTTTTAGAATTTCTATTTTAGAAGCTCTAAACATCTAAAAAAAATATACCATTTTAGAAATATATTAAATTACTGTAAGTTTAATGTTATGTTATGTGTTTTAATTCGCCTTTAATTGTTATTATATTTTACAAAGAAAGGGAGTATAATATAAACTTTTGTAATGATTCCAAAGTTTGCATTTTTTTCAATATTTCTGACTTATTTTTTGTAAAACATTGGACTATCATTACAGTATTGTATATCGACTACGAAAAATTCATTCGTTTCAATACAATTTTAAAAGTTTAAAGATATGCGACATAGAAAAAAAAAAACATTAGACTATCATTATAGTAACTTATATCGATAACAAAAAATTCATTCGATTCAATACTAGTTAAATAAAATGATAAAAACCTTGCAGAAATTCCGATTGGAATTCGAAGGTTTTTATTATTTTATTTGACTTGTATTAGAGAGAATGAATTTTTCACATTTGATTAAGTTACTGTAATGAAAGTCCAACGTTTAACAAAAAAATAAGTCAGAAATATTTTTTTTTTAAATATGCAAACTTTGATGCCGCATATCTCCATATCCGTTGACATTAGGTCATGATAGCTCGAACATTTTCTACTCACAATCGAGGCAGGAACATAGTCCTGCTAGGTTATCAATGTTTTCCAAATAACCCTGTAGATAGATGCATGCAGCGAAGTAGACCTCGAAGAAATTGAGTGGTTCGCCCGGAGATGTTTACCCTCCCTCGGTTTGTACTTCGGCAGGCAGGAACACTCGCCCGTGATCCCGAAGAAAAATGATCCTCCTTCCCGTCCTCCATTAAAAATTCAAGTATGCGAGCGAAATTGTTCCACATTTGTCTTTCTTTTTTATCGCACAGATGTCGTTTGCACTTTCGTCTAGATCCGGCCGACATGACGCGTGCGACGGGTACGTTACCGAACAGGCGTGGGATGTACATGCGTACCTGGTAGGGATGGGTAAATGAAAAAATATCGATATATGTCGAATCGATGTTTTAAAAAAGTATCGAAAATATTCGATACACGTTGAGAAAAATATATCGATATTATTTTTTCAAAAATGTAAGGGGAATAAGCTTGTAAAAATGTCACCGGAAAAAATGTACCGATTATCCGAGAAAAAATATCGATGACTAAAAAAAAAAGATAACCAAAAAAGGTCACCAGAAAAAATAAAAAAGATCGCCAAAAATAAAATCGATATATCGAAAAAATGTATCGATATATCGGGAAAAAATATCGATATATCGGAAAAAATATATCGTTATATCGGAAAAAATATATCGATATATCGGGAAAAATATATCGTTGTATCGGAAAAAATATATCGATATATTGGAAAAAATATATCAATAAAAATGACCAAAAATAAAAAGGTCGCCAAGAAAAAAATATCGATATATCAAATAATATCGATATTTGATAAATTGCGAAAAAATATATCGACGATAAATATCGACATTTCTCAAAAAAAAAATCGATATATTGATATATCCATATTTTTTACCCATCCCTAATACCTGGTTCTATGCGAATTAATGGTTTATCTAACATTTCGACTCTGTTTAGAATCTACTTAGATTGTGCTGGGAGTCTGGTAAGACCAAGCAGATATAAAATCTCATCGGTGGGCCTAGGAGACAGAGAATCATATCATTTCTGCTTTTCCCTAGAGACCCACGAGAAAAAATTGTACATGTAAAGTTGTGTGTCTGTGATTTTCTTGTGCTTTTAAACAATTATTTTACCACAAGTGGGAAGTCGGCGGAATGTCTTCCTGTTATACGATATCCGCAAAGGATATGTAGGTGTTTTTTTTATATCTAAATGCCCGCAAAGGAAATGCTTCTTTATTTTAAGACCCGATTATTTTTAACGAATGTAAGTGGGATGTCAAATATTCTAATCTGGTCACTAACATGGCAATGTCATTACCGAGCAAGATTTGATGTTTTCTTTGTAGGTATATGTATCTACTTGGTTTACAGTAATAGTTCGTTTAATGCATAGATTTTTACGAAAACGGTTGTATTGATCGGTGCAAAATGCAAAAATCTTTGCTTTAAACGAGAGATTACTTACTACAACCTTGGTTGGTACGACCGGCACTAAATCCACTCCCATGTAGTCATAATTTAACCATAGTTAAATTGATGAGTTAACTTATGGTTCTGATTTGTTTGAGACACATTTATTCACATTCACTTTAAATATATGCAATACTTATGGAATAACTGCAAGTAGTCCAGTTGGTATGGCAATGTAACTATCTATTGGAGAGATTCACTTTTATCCCAATTGATTTGTTTCAATATAAAATAAAAACGGTGAACTGTTAGACAAAAAGTTGATGTCTTTGATATTGTTTAATCAATGTGATTTTAAACTAAATAAATAAAATTTATTTGTTATGTTCTAACATAAAAACAGTATATTTTCAAAATTAAGTTTTTGTCAATATTGTCTGCAAATTACACTGAGATAATGTAGATAAGAGAGTAAGTTATGTGTAACATAGAAAAAGGGTTGTAGAGAAATACTAATCAAATAATCCTACTTCGAAACCTACAACAATCATTACTATTTCTCGTACTAGTATTATATTTCTACTATTGCATGATTGCGATTTTACTGATGTCTTGATCTTTGTTCTATTCAATAAGAGATTCCACCATATTATAATGACTTTAAATAGACCATTCAAGCGAAACATTATATTTTTAAATATATATATCTGGCAACAATTGTTCACTTTTTATTTAATATTTTTTAAGCAAGAAATAACAACATTTATTTTAAAGTTGATTAAGCATGTGTCACACCTGTTTTAGCATGTTTTGCAATTTAGTAATTTTGAAAGTTTATGATTGTAATTCTTTTGGCATTCTTTAAAAGTAATACACATGACAGATAATTTAAATTCCGTTTATTAGTTTAATTATGTACATCATTTTATAAGCAAAAATATAGTGGAATTTCTTAAGACATGTAAATCAAATATGCGTTGTTTGCAAATGCGGATTATTAATTTTTAATTTAAGTTGTATATTTTTAGTTTTTGTTTTAATAAAGTACTAAAATTACATTTTCGCAAATTATGTACCTGAATTGGAACGAATGTAACAATAAAGAACCGAAATAAAATATCGTTAATCCTAAAAAACACAATTTAGAATTTTTTCAAATGTTTGTGAAACTATTTAAAAATAGTTGTGTGTTCTTTATTGTTTATCGTCGTTCATTTTTTCATAAAACATGTATTCTTTTTTCTAATGAGTGCGATTTTTTCATGTGGTTCTTTTTTATTTGTTTCATCTTAGCTGAAAATTTCTCTTATACAAATTAAAATATTGTATAATTATTTGTAACTTCATTCAGATCTTTCCAGAGACTCTTAGGGACACCTACTTTAAAAATAATTATAAAACGAGAAAAGCAAACGCAAAAGTTTATATTTGCAGATCATCTTACCATGTTATCTACTTGTCGTTTCTGAAATCTGTGGAATGTGGCATTAGAAGGGGTTGCTTCAAATTTTGTCAGAAAGATTCCCCTCGCAAGAGTCAACTTTTAAGGTTGCCGAAATTAAGATTCATGGTGTAAAGTAAAAATAACCTCTCTCCCAGAAAGCCGTTCACTTCCCATAAAAAAACGGTTTACTATTACCTCCCGTCCTGAGGCTAAAATCTCTCCGAAATCTTTGGAAGTAGTAGTAGATATTTAATACATTACTGGTGTTATGAGCTTTGAATGACCCACGAGTTAACGCTCATACTCTGTCCATTTTAATCAATACAAGTTTACAAGTTTATATTAATGCTGAATAATTAACTATTGTATTGAAATCTTTATAAAACTTCTTCTTTCTTAGCCTTTTTCTCTCTACTGCTGTATGTAGGCCTCTTCCATTTTCTTCCATTCATCTCTGTTTATCCCCATCCAGGTTCTTCCTGCTTGCTGGACAATGTCGTTAGACCACCTTTTGGGAGGTCTTCCGACGCTTCTATTTTTCGTCCAGGACCTCCACTGCAGGTTTCTGGGTGCCCATCTAGTATCCTCCTGTCGAGCCATACGTCCAGCCCACTGGCATTTTAGTTTCGCAATACGGTCCATAATATCGGCAACTTTTGTTTGGTGTCTTATTTTTTCATTTCTGATTTTATCTCGAAGGCTCACGCCGAGCATCTGCCTTTCCATGGCCCGCTGTGTACATTTTAATTTGTGTATGCTTTTTGCTGTTAGTGTTATGTTTCTAGGCCATATGTTGGTAGGATACGTGTATCGAACTGCTGTTTCTAGACCAAAGTTGGTAGGATACATGTATCGAACATTTTTCTTTTCAGGCATACTGTGATTTCTATATTTTAAAGCAAGTGTTTCAATTTGCCATATGCTGCCCAGCCCAGACCTATTCAAGAAACAGCAATGACAGTAACATATTCCATAAAAATTACGGGTCATAATTTTAGATGTTAATATTTTCATTACACTCTCCTATTTGAAGATAAAATCATTTTATGTATTTCGCCAAGAACGTAAAACGTGGTACAAATATAAAAAAAAACATTTTTATTTGGAAGGTAGTTAACGAAGCGCTGACACTAATTTTTAATCCAAAATACACCGCGACTGAATCGTCCAAACTTTGTTCAATTATTAAGCGACAAGCCGATGCGGCGACAAGAGGAGTGGCCGCAGCGCTGCCAGAGTCGGCCGTCATTGGCAAGGAGAAGTAAAACGCGGCGAGACAAGTCTGCGCGTCCGTAGGTAAAGCTTTTTATTATTTATTCTATTGAATATTCAAGGGTCTACGGATTGCTGCGAGCGTGCGACCTCCCCCCGATACATCCCTATCAGAGCGAAAAACCACCCGATGACTTAAACATTATACCGGCCGTTCGGCCCGGGGCGTCGCTGTACTGTGCTGTGCCACCACTGTACTGATGAGGGTTTTCCAAATGGTTTTCCGTAGATGACGCTCGCAGCAACCTCTGACCCACCGGGCTGGTTAGGAGACGCCAACTAGATGGCTCGCGAGGAGGACGCCGTCGTCGACGGCGGTTTAACCCTCCAGGAGTGTTTTAAAATGCGCGGAAACACGCCAAAGGTAAACATTGCTATATCATCTTATTTCTTTTGCTAAGGGTCGAAACCAATTTAATTGTCCACCCTTTTTATCACTTATCAACATCCACGTCCCAGCAAGAGCTACTAAAACACAATGCACCTTCAACATTCCTGTAGCTCGTACCAATTACGGATCACGCTCCCCCATAGTGAGAATGTGCCGACTTGTTCACTGACATCGATATCTATCATGTGTCTTAATATCATCTAAGATCACAAGTTAACATAATTCTGCGACGCAACATTGAATTAATACTTGATTAATAACTGAATATTGATTCATTACTGCATTGCAAGATATAATTAAAGTTAGGCAATACGTATAATTTATTATTGTTATTTACTTCTACTCACTACTGTTACAATTTACGTCTTTTCGCTTATATTATTATTATGTACTGCTTCAAAATTATTTCCATGTGAGATATGTTAGGATATAAGTTAACATGTTAATTACTAACTATTTACACTCATTTATTTATAAATATATCATTTTCTTATATCTGTTAATATTTCCAAAAAAACAAATAAACAAAGGGGCCATTCAAGTATTACGTAAGCAGAATTTTAGTAATCTTTAACCCCACCCTCCCCCTTGTCAGCAAAAGTAAGCAAAGCTCTTACTCCTCCCTCCTATGCTTACGTAAACATTGGTATATATTTTTTTGAAATCTGTTAAGATTTCTTTATTGTTATTCATGAACAGCAGTTGTTAAGTCTAGAAATAAGAAATTTATAGACTACAATTGAATTTAATGCATATTTAATATTTGTTCGAGCAAACTGTTAGTATTATATTTAAGTATTATGTTCTTAATTTATAAAAGATATTAATTTATTTTGTTCTATTAAAAAATTGAGTTAATTCAAATTAATCGTCCTCAGTCCATGACACTTGAATCCATGACTTGGATGACGTTGGATGTTTGCTGCTCGATGTTGTGTGTCTGCTCATTTTTGTGTTCTTTCGGGATATCGACATCGTTCTCTTCAAGCCATTCAATATCTTGGTATTCGTCTAAAGTTTGCACTATGCACATCAATTCATTAGCACGACGAACAGCCACTCTTGTAGGTCTCACTTTCGTTTCGGTGTGCGTGTTTATTTTTTTTACGAATATCTTTAATGTGACGATTTAATGACTTGATAAAGACTACACTTTTGCATCCTCAACTTGATGGTTTCCAAATTTTGCAAAAAAATCAGAAAAAGTAATTATTTGAATATTGCTAACGTAATCACCATCCAGATCCCCCCGTCCCCCATGTCATCAAAAATAAGCAAACCAAAGACACTCCCACCCCCCTTTGGTCCTTACGTAATACTTGAATGGCCCCTAATTCACAGTAGAACATACTATTTGCATAAACTTTCACATACTTTGAGTAACAGCTAGAGCCTCCAATCCGAATATTCGAAACTCGAATATATTCGCCTGTTTTTAAGTATTCGTTATTCGAATACTTTGAAACGTATTCGTAAAGTATTCGCTCATATTTATATTATAAGATTTTTAATATTTTTCCAAACGAAACAAAGGTTTACGAACCCTGAAAGTCATTTGCAATGGGCTATATAATAAAGTCGGACATCAAAGATATAAACGCCATAAATTGTCGGACGTCTTTTGCATTTGCCTTTTTTTTTAAGTCATGCTTATCTTTATAGTTTTATTACAATAAGCACTTACGGTTACGGTCAACGATAAAGTCGGCCTTTTCATAAATACTTGAGCCGACAAACAAGAAGTTATATACAAAATAATTTAAAAATAACTTGCACACGTGGGGTGTGAGATTTGAAGTAATATAAACATATCTGAAATTTTGTCAGTTATCGAGAGAATACTGACTCGTCTGTATCTAATTTTTTATTGTTTATATACGTGTATATTTACAAAATTGAAATATATTTTTTGTTGTTCTTTTATAACATATATTTTTAAAAGTTAAAATAAATAAATTCTCTACATTTATTATGTTTTTTTATAATATATAGAATGTATTTATCTGTATTTATCATCCGAAGTAAATTATTCCTTTCTTAAAAATTTTACGAATATATTCGAATATTGGAATATATTATCATTAACTATTCGATATTCGAATATTTGAAATCACGAATATTTGGAGGCTCTAGTAACAGCGCGTGACGCGTGGGTAAAACAAACATTTAAAGTGGTAATGTAATCATGACACATGCAGGCTTTTAGTACCCAATTTAAAGCCTCTGTGGCTGCCTTGTGGACACCTGAGAAGCCTCCGGAAAAGCGCAGATTGGGGAGCTATCCCCAAAGCGCACCACTAGAACTGCACACTCTCACCGGGCCGATTCCTATAATCCTCATTTATGGTTCAAATATGCACACCTCGGATTAATTCAGCGCCTTGCAAATTCTCCACGCGATTAAAATAAAAATTTTAAGCAATATTTTTAAATATAATTATGTTCTTAGAATAGAGTTACTGGATTTTGTCCCCAGAGGGATGATTAATTAATTAAGGATAAATTATAAAAGTCTCATAGAGACTTTAAAAAGTAAAATATATAGGTATCAGTACTAGTTACGAAAGCTGTGTATACCAACTTGTTAATGGGGGGGAAAAAATCAACAGATGTCTCCAGTAGAGACCATAGGGTTCTTGATTCGAACATATATATAGAACTTTCATAATTTGATAATGTGTGGATGTTCTTACGATGGAAATGGTGAACGTTGCATTGTGTAGAGTGATCACTTAAGGCAGCTCATACAGGTTGTAAGCCCCGAGCCATCGTATAAGAGACTTCCATCCACTATTCTCATATATAAATTAGCTTTGTCTTTATGAGATTCCTATAATTTTCCTTAATCAAAATAAAATTATTTCATATTATATTAAAGAACACATCCTCATTGTGAATTTCAGAACAACGTCCTGTGTATGCTGATGTGGCGTAATGGTAACGCACCTTCCCGGATAGACAGGAGATCCGGGTTCGAGTCCCGCTAGCAGCCAAATATTTTTTCGTTGATTCGATTTTTCTGTATGCCTTTCCAATTGATGAATAAATTTCTTTTTCATTCATTCATCTTCATCCCCTTGTCCTAGTGGGGTCGGGGGCCCAAAGACTCGACAAGTTTTTTCTCGATGTTTCCATGTTCCTCTGTCTTGCGCTGCTTCTGTATGAGTCAACCAATCTAGACCCATTCTGTTTTCGTGCACATTTTTCTGTTGCCTCTCCCAGCTTAATCTGAGACGACCCACCGGCGTCTTCCTTCCGGGGTTGCCAGGAGGAAATGGCACAGCGTAACATCCCCAAAAATATATATACATAAAATATATATACAGGGTTATTTGGAAAACATTAACAACCTCGCAGGACTATATTCCTGCCTTGATTATGAGTCGAAAATGTTCGAGCTATGATGACCTAATATCAATAGTTATGGAGATACGCGACATCAAAACTTGCATTTTTTTTTCAATATTTCTGACTTATTTTTTGTAAAACGTTGGACTATCATTACAGTAACTCATATCGAATATGAAAAATTGATTCCCTTTAATACAAGACAAATAAAATAATAAAAACCTTAGAATTCCAATTGGATAACATTCCAATTGGAAAATTTTCAGGGTTTTTATCATTTTATTTAACTCGTATTGAAACGAATGAATTTTTCGTAATCGATATAAGTTACTGTAATGATAGTCCAACGTTTTACTAAAAATAAGTCAGAAATATTGGAAAAAAATGCAAACTTTGATGTCGCATATCTCCAAAACTATTGATCATGACAGCTCGAACATTTCGACGGCAGGAATATAGTCTTGCGAGGTTATTAATGTTTTACAAATAACCCTGTATATTTAAAAAAATTATTTTAATTAATATTATGAGTATTATGGCGCCATTGTTGGTTGTAGATTTGTGCAAATCTCTCACTGTCCATCTAGACCGTTAGCGGCGATGCCTTGGAAGAGAAAGCGATAGTTTCGGCTTGCTGGCATCCGTGAGCCATGGAACTGGTTAGACCGACAGTTTTAGTTGTGCAGTGAAAATTAACTTTCTTACCAAACTTCTTGACTTTCTGCGTACTCTATTATTACCTACATCCAGCTTTTCTCGATAGAGGCGGCTTAATTGGTGTACACAGATTACAGTGATAAAAGCGGTCTCCTAATGCCACTTGTTTATCTTATTACATTCTGTCTCACTTGATGTATTTAAATAATTAATAAAAAAATCAAATTTCTAGTCTGAATATGTTAAAAAAATCGATGTGGCATTATTTTAATCGGTGTAGTTCTAACATTGCGCGCCTTTGTGATAACAATTATTTGACAATTATTATTTGGAAAAAAAATCCTTTGTAAGAGTGCTCCAAACGTCAAATTTCCCGGTAATAATAACAATAATAAAACAAAAATATATTCTAGTAGCACTGAATTTACGTTAGTGAACAATATCGGTGGATTTGATTACAAATAAAATAATATATTGTATGATATGGCCAAAATAATCTTCATTTTATCAATCTAAATTATTTTGAGCCATTTTGGAAAAAAAGAAAGAAATCAAAAAAAAAATTTTTTTTAATTAAATAGAAATGCGAACACGGAATACGTGTCACGTCAATATTCTAACTATTTTCAAACTTGAATGTGCTTTGAAAATAGGACTAACTTGCCAGTCTGGAGTGAGGTTCGAACCCGCGACCTTCCAGTCGTTTAAGCATTGACGTATTATAATATAGACACGTTATTCCCATACTAGCCGACTTTCATATGTAGCATTGAAAGAGACAACACATCACGCTTTGCGTGTGGACAGAAAAATCAGCTAATTTGTAGTCACTGTGACTAAAATAACAAATGCAAGCTAGGCAATTACCTTACTTTTGCGTTGCCAAAATTTCACGCTTGTAACGTATCTACAGTTTATTAAATCATTGCATTTAAGAAATTTTTAAGAAATTGATTATTAGAAATATATGCCGTCAGAAGACTTTAATGTTACTCAGTTATGTTTAGTGTCATTCATCGGTTGGCCGTATACCATACAGAATATACGCATACGCAATACATACGCAGAATAATGTTGAATTCATAGAACCTTTGGAAAGTATGGCCATACTAATTCCGCGCACGTAAAGAAAGCGAGACAGTATATCTTTTGAATTCATATTATGAAGATAAGATAGAAAAATACTTAAAACATGCTTTTATGATGGTCCCAAAAATGTAGAAATATATCGATAACTGAGAAAATTTATAATTATGCTATAGTACATGTTTTCTGGGGTTGTAATATTGTTATATTGTATGTACAGACCTCATCTTCATGCTATATATTACGTACGGTTGGTACCTAGCTTAAGGCTGGCTTAAGCCAACCTTAAGCCAAGCTGGCTTAAGCCAACCTTAAGCCAAGCTAGGTACCAACCGTACGATAGGTTGTATGTCCTATGTACACCCATAAAGACTTCTATACCTACTCTCCCTTAATAAAAAAAATATACAGTTTCGTCTCTGTCATACATCTATAATATACATTAATTGACTATTGATGTCCATGTGACAACAATCCAGTTCTGTTCTGAAAAATTTGGACATACTCAAAATATTCTAAATGCTAAAAAGCTTATACCTTGCACTCTGTCAGTCTTCTCTCAACTATGCTATCTTGGGTTGGGGCGGAGCTGTAAAAACTCTACTCAATCAATTAGCAGTTACTCAAAAACAATTCTGAGAATCATTTACAGAAAACCTTTTAGGTCTCCTTCTGATTCATTGTTTGAGGAATACCAGCTTCTAGATGTATGTCAACTCCTGAAAAGATTAATCATCTTTTCATCACAGAGTAGACCTTTACCAACTCCCTTCACACAACTATCAAACTAGAGGATCATCATCAAACCCAAATTACGAACAAGCTTCGGTCAGGCTTCCCACGTGGTCCTGGTACCCAAAGCATATAGCTTATTGCCAAACAATGTTAAAAAAATTACGATTTCAAAAGTAAAAAGGTTTCTCAATACATGGATAATAAATTTCAGAAGAAAAAATTGAAAAAAGGCTGATGAAAACAATTGCACGAAGTTTTTGATTTCTTTTAAATAATTATTACTCTTCTCATTCACTTCTTCTTCTCTACATTCTGTTTATCCTTTTGTTATTGCATTTTTTAATACGTTACCTGCTCAATTGTTACAGCATGTCTGGTTGACACATTGAAAACGGATGATCCTGTCTCCTTTACCACAGGCCTCGGTCTAGCTAAGTAGACAGGGAACATTTTTTATTTTCAACAAACACTAAATAAATAAATACACCCCCTGTCAACAGCCCCTGTCAGTACTGCATAAATAAAAAATAAATAAACTCTGCCAAAAATATTTTTGCGATAAAGGTAATATACACCCGTATTTTAGCTTTGTTTCGTTGCCTTAGAGCCTTAGACACTATCGCTGCTCAAATTCGTAACAATTGTTTTTTCTTATACAACAATAATATAGTCTTAACCGGTCGGGTGCCGGAGCGCAGATCTGCGCGAAAACTTTTGTACTCTCTATGTGCCGGAGCGCAGATCTGCGCTCCCTGGACACGTATGCGAATTCGGTACATTTTACCTGCGTTTATGGGTTTTTAAAGCTTATTCTTTGTTGTATCTCAATTTTTGAATGAATGAACGAGTTCTATTTGTCAAGCAACCTTATTTGCCGCGCAAACCGGACAAAAAATCATTCCAAATGTCGTCTTCGAACCGCGCATTAATTGTTATATTTATCTGTTAATAAAGTGTTTTTTTTTTAATAAAAATGTGTCAAATTTAAGTATTTTTATATTCTTTGATATGTTTAGAACGAAAATATTGAAAAACAATATCTTATGTGTTATTGCTTCCATGGTTTTATTCGATAAACATGTGCGTATATTTCTGACAGTAAATTTCGTTACGTATTTTCATTAGTAATGAATAAGTAATTATTGTACAAGTAATTATTGAAGTCTGTGTGTTGAGAAATCAGAAACTGCAACTTCTTAGCGATTATTGTTGATTTTTACATGAACACAACCATCACAAAAAAGTGTCTAAAAAAAGTAACCCATAAAAACCAAGTTTTTATTATACTCCCTTTCTTTGTAAAATATAACAACAATTAAAGACGAATAAAAACATATAACGTAACACTAAACTTACAGTAATTTAATATATTTCTAAAATGTCAGATGTTTTGAGCTTTGATAAGAAACTTCATGCTTTGAAGATTAAATTCTAAAAACATTTGTCAGTCAATTTAGATTTTAGAATTTCGTGGTGAAGTACCTATTATGTACACCGACAGAGTAATTCAAATTTAGAAAATATTCCGCGACGTTATCAGGCCGCCGTTGCTAGTAATGAAACTTTGAAAAAAGCATTAAAATTTCTAAAAATACGAAATTATACTATAATTATTAATTTTTTTTATCGAAAATTTGAAAGATCTTCTTGATCGTCGCCACGAGTCTGCTTGCAAAGTTTCAGCTCGATTGGATCACGGGAAAAGGGTCAAAAATCGATCCAAAGTTTTTTCGACGGCAAGCCGGCAAGCATGCAAGCAGACGCCACGAGTTAATATAAAGGGAGTAAAAACAGCAATCGTGCCCGAAATTGCGCGGCGGCCAGGGTACATTCCGCGTTACGTACGGCCGGCACACGACCGGTTAAGGCTTTCGAAACCATCCCTTTTACATGTAGTACCTAGTTTTCGCCTACCACGTGCTTGTAATCCCGATAATAATTGTTAATAATTTTTGGATGTTTTCAACTATATATTGTTCCACCCGCACACTCGACGCATGTGCCAAGCGCGTGTTCTAAGAGCATGACCCCGCCGCGGCGGATCAGAGGTTTCGGGGCACACTCTCGCGGGCGGCCCGGTCGCAACTTTCGAAATTTCTAACAAGATGGCCGCGGCGCGCCATCTTTATTTCGAGCTTAAGCGTAAATAATGCCACTCGACATGTGTACGCTTGCCGTTCCCCTCACGTTCTCGTCTCGCCTCTCGGAAGGCCATAGTTCACGATTACGTAGCAAAAGTGAACGAAAGTGTATGTAAATACGAACGGATGCATTTTGAAAAGTTTGCTCGCGGCGCACAGTGGGTCGAAACCGTAATTTGAGGGACTTAGGGACCAACTTTCTTTTTTTACTTTTTTCTTTATGCGGATGGATAGAGCTCATTAACCTTATAAATAGTTGTCCTATGAAACTTTTTCCTAAACTTTATAGTTTGGGCAAAAAAAAAAGTTTTGTATTTTTTGTATGGAGCGGATCAAATGAAATTAAATTTCTGCAAATTGGTGACTGACCCTGCTTTGAAACCTTTTTTTTCTCATACCTTGTCTAGTCTACCATCGTTTGATGCTATGAACATAAACTTGCAATTCTACCTGATAAATGGATCGAAAAAATAAAAAAACGCATATATTTATAATATTACTTTTTATTTTCTTAATTTCTTTTATGTCAAACAAAATATGAAATAGTGAGTAAAGGACATTATTACACAAATAATAAACAAAAAATCCAACCAAATTAGACTAAAAACTAACTTAATGAACACTTGAAAAAGAAAGTTGGTCCCTAAGTCCCTCAAATTACGGTTTCGACCAGTGTGCGGCGTCTTGCGCGCGAGGAACAAACGGCTCGGCCCATTTCTCTGGCAGAGCGGCACTACGACATTTCCGCAAATTTCATGCCCTGCAACGACAATCGAGTGTCCTACGTACTGTTGTTATTTTTAAGGTACTGATGCAAATGCTTATTTTTGAGCAGGCTCATTAGCATGCTCTAACACTAACAACTGTATACACGTGCTCGTTATTAGCGTTATTATATTAATTTTAATTTTAATCACGTGCTCCTAAATGCTTGAATTACCGGTTATGAATGTTCAAAATTGAACTTTGCAAACTGAATTATTTTGAGTATGCTCAAAACTAGCATGCCATAATAACTGTATGCACTTGCTCATTATTAGCATGCTTATTTTAAGCATATCAAAGCTAACAATCAAACACATATGCTCATTAGTGGCATTCTTTTTTTTATTTTTATTTTTATTATTTTTTTTTTTTTTTCAATGAAAACAGTTCCTGGGTTTAATCAAACACACATGCTTATTACTGGCACGCTCTTGTCATAGAATAGAGACGCTCTTGTCCAAAATGGAAACTGCAAACTGAAATAGAAAATTCAAGTGAACCAATAAATCAAAACAGTTGCCGAATTTCCATCCGCACATTTTTGATTTTAGTTTATTATAATTTTTATTGTATGATTTAAATCATTCATGTATTTTATTAAAGTTTCATAAAGATTATTTTTTGCTATATTATTTTTATGTAGCGGTGACCGAGTATTCCACAGACATTCGTGATTCCTATAATAAGTCACGAAAGGTACCCAATGTCTTGTCATCTTCCCATCGCGCCATATTTCATCTGTCGCAGACTGAAAAGATCACATCGATAATCGATACTAGCCGCGAATGACATTAGCAAGCCTGTTCACATATGCTCAAAAGATACCCTTCTACCGGCAGCTGAAATGAGCATGCCCATTACTAGTAATGTGTGTACACATTGGCATGCTCATGCATGAACACACATGCTACTAAGTGGCAAATAATGAATATATACTCACGTGCCACTAATGAACATATGTATCAGTAGGTACCTTTATTAATACCGTGGCCAGACTTAATCTGTCCTCAAATGGTATCTTTCTATACTACAAAAATTTTCGTTGAAAATCTTATGAATTAAAACATCAGGCCAAAATGGAAACGGGAGGGGTTAAATTATCAAATGTGATAATAATACAGGGCCACAAATTTTACACAAAAATGGAATACGTTTGCGACTTAGCAATCTGGAAGTATTAGACATTAATAAAGCTATCAATATAATAGCCTAATAATTAATAAACAAAGATATTGTTTTCAATTGGTTGAGCAACTTTGTATGTATCTTTCGTGTAAAGATTGCACAGCGTTTTATATTGGAAAAAACGGTTGAAATTTTAATGTAAGAGTAAAAGAGCATTTAATCATGTTTTTTCTGAATTTTTCAAATCATTTATTAGAAAATGATCACGGTTTTGATAAAAATTTAGGAATTTCTATTTTACATATAAATAATTTTGGTGTGAAATTGAATAATTTAGAATCATTGGAAATTATTAAAGCATATAAAAGTAAACAAAACATTATTAATAATCAATTAAATTTAACTACTAGTCCAATTCTAAAAAAAATTCCGATAATTGTGGATAATCGAGAACTTCAGCAACAATTTTTAAAAATAATTTTTCAAATAATTTAGAAAAATTAAAAACATCATTCATTTTGATATTTTGACATTTATAAAACACCTTGACGATGGAAAGGTTTTTCCGAAATATGTACGTGCAATTAATAAATATAAGTAGATACGTACAAATAATAACATTTTTTAGACAAATAAATGTATCTTATAGTCCGATTTTTAAGATGTTTCCTCCCTCTTCGCTTCACTCCTCCCCTTCCCCCGTCCGCCGAGTTGACATTCTGTCCCTCTCTGATTTTCTTTCCCTATGTAAATGTCTGTACTTAAATTAGTCTATATTATACTTGACGAAGGTTGAGATCAATCGAAACTAGTTGACGAATATATACTAATAAGTGGTTTAAAATTAAATATTTAATTTTACTTTAAATTGATTACATCATTAGTGATTTACATCGATCTATGTAAAATTGTTGGAGAAGAAACCACTATATTCTAGCCAGTTTATTCAAAGTGCTTATTTATTAATTATTTAACGATATTTTTCAGCACTATATCTCTTTTTACTAGTTGAATAATTAATTTTAAACAAATATCGTCAGAATTCATAATTTTATTTGAGAACTGGATAAAATTAAAAAATGTTCTCAGGTTTGCCCGGCCGTTCAGAATCTTCCACGTGTAGTTTTCCGGGATATTCTGCCGTGCATATCTGATCTCCCTGGTCGACGTTTCGGATTCCACTGCAGGGTCCACCACTACACATCAGCCCTGATGATAAACCCTGCAATGGGGTCTGAAACGTCGGCCAGAGAGGTCAAATGTACACGGCAGAATATCCCAGAAAACTACACGCAGAAGATGTATAGTATTTATTTGACTATTCAACGTTCATTTTTATTAAATATTACTTTATGACGAATTTACTGGAACGTACCGAAAATGAGAAGAGAAAGATGAAATTAATATTACATGGCAAGTTTTACGATGAACCTAATGTACAAATATCATTGAAAGATTTGGCAGATACTTCGTGGTGCAACATTATAATTTAAAATATGTTTTACTTTTCTTTGTAATACACACACAATATGATCTATTAAATTACAACTATAGTTTCGAGAGGAGCAGTCCCTCCCATCATCAGGTATAGATAATAACTATTATACCTGATGATGAGAGGGATTGCTCCTCTCGAAACTATAGTTGTAATTTAATAGCTCGTATTGTGTGTGTGTGTATTACAAAGTAAAGTAAAACATATTTTAAACTAATGTACAAATATTGGCTATGCACAGTTAATAATAGTACTAAGTAGTAATGTGTATAAACATATTATATTACCGTTTCCCAACTAAATATACTAGATCTTTATATATGTATGGTAGCCGAACAGATATATAATACCGGTCATCGAAAATAAATATTGTTTATGGATAACTTTGATTGCTTATAATAATTTTAAAAGTTTGAAAAAAATTCATTTAAAAAAATTCTAACGTGAATTTAATAAATTTACATGAGTTGTGTGGGATTAAATACTTCAATTATTACTATTCATACAGTATTAGACATCCTTCTCGAACGCGGTGAAACAGGCGATCGAAGAGTGTACCCTTAAATAATATATCGGAAAAAAATATCCCACGAAACCCGAATCGCCTCGCCGGAAATACCCTTACGCAGAGATCTTTAAGCTTTTTTAGCCTGTTTTCGTTTAAAACAACTTTGCAACACATACACACGTTTTCCCGTGTAATAGACACTGCCAGCCGGGCGTCCGACACCGCAAGGAACACACCCCATGAATATCAAAACATCCCCCGGAATCTTGAAGCGGCTGGGGTGCACTTCAATGTTTTCGCCAGAGATGGCGACGATTTTCTCCTCTAAGAGTTCCTATCGTATTTGCCCTGCGAGTTTTTCGTTTCGTGTACTATTTGACAAAATGTAATTGGTGCTTTGAAGGCAATAATTTCTAATAGAAATATGTCTACCGAGGCAAAACTGGCGGTACATAATGGAGTTCTGGTACCGACACTAATGTGTGGAAGTGAAGCCTGGAGCTGGCAGAGGAGGAACGAAAGTAGATTGAATGCAGTGGAGATGAGGTCCCTTAGACGTATGTGTGGTAAATCCATGTATGATCGAGTAAAGAATGTAGATATTAGGAATGAATGTAAAGCTGATCGTAGCATAATACAGAGAATAAAAATAGGGTCGCTCAGGTGGTTTGGGCACGTTGAGTGAATGAATGAGGAAAGAATGGTAAGAAAGATATATGATGCAAGTGTTGACGGCGCCAGAAAGAGAGGGCGACCAAGGAAGACGTGGCATGACCGGATTAACCTGGAAGATGGCCCTGTTAGAAGCCTGAACAACCGTCGAGCTTGCATGCAAAGATGTATGAATGTAGACGAAGCGAAAGTTGTATGTCAGGACAGAAGAGTATGGCGCTCTATCCTCTCTGCCTACCCCCACGGGGAAACGGCGTGATGGTAAGTAAGTAGAAAAGTAAGTTCAATTAGTCTTTGGCGTGCTCGGATCAGTTAATTCGCATTCTTAAACACATACTAACCCCGCGGAACGAACGTACCTGAAGCAGACGTGTGTTTTTATTACATACATACATGTGGCGGCAAAGGTTTTTCAATTCGAAAATTGTATCTTGTATTTAGATACATTATTTTGGTATCTTAGTATTTTGTAAATACTACGATTGCTAAGATACTTTTTTCCAATGATGTATACCTATAATGAGACATCATCGAAGAAAAATAAGCGAGAAAATGTTTGAAATCCTGGTTTTACTTAAGTCTCCATTAAAACCTTAAAAATATAATATTTTATTTTGTCACATTTGCGCGATCAACGCGATTTATTCGTAAATAATTCACGTAAAAAAATTATCTTACATTCAATAAAATGTGTTTTCTTATAAAAGAATTTTATTTTTAAAAAGTATTTAGAAGATACGTATTTTGTATCTAGTATTTCAGATACCATTCCAGAAAGTTATTTGTATATACTTATTTTATAAATACTTGATTTTAAAGTATCTTGCATTTTGTATTCCAGGTACTTTATGTAGGGTATCTTGTACATCACTGGGTTTTCCATTTACCAATATCCCTAGAGCAGTATCATTTAGGGCTTTCTTAAATATTGACTCGGAGTACAGATTAAATAGCAGCGGTGATAAGATAATTTTCTTAAACCATGCCTAATTTGGATGTCTTCGCTCAGTGTGCCCACAAGTATGCCCACACCACTAAGCTATAATTGCGGTAAATTCTGATTATGCGTCGCGCGGCCGGTTGTTGCTCCGGGGCAATCCCGACTATGTTTATTAAAATGCGGGGCAAGCAAGTGGATAAATATATGAATACCCCATGGCAAGAAGTTGTTAACTAACATTTTTGTCAAAAATGAGTTAATAAGCCCTCTAAACTAAACAATGTACGCTCTTTCCATTGGAAATAAGTTCAGAACTTAAAAATAATTAGAACATTCAAATCATAGGGATGAACATGTTAACTACACTTTTTCATAAAAATCAAATCAGTTGCTAATGGGAAGAACGTGTTATCTTCAATAATAACATTTTCATGCCATCATTCTGAAATTTTAATTTGATTGGAATATTTATGGTTAATATTAATTTTAATCTGGCAGTACTGTCATAATTATATTTGTTTTTATTTGAAGACTATTATAATATGTACTTATATATTATTTTTCAATAATTTTAAATGGTACATACCATGTTTTGTATTATTAATTAACATGCCAGGTATTTTGTAATTTTGGATAATGGATGGTAAAAAGGATAGCATTTGAAGAGTTGTTTGATGTTCGTGTTTTACCAATTTTAAAAAGGTGTTATTCTATTAAAAATGAGTTCCAGAGGCAAAAAAATTGTTGTTAACATTTTTTTTAGGGAAAATTAGTATATTTTTATTTTTCGTACATAAATGCGTTTTTTTTACTTCGTAAATACTTTTTTGATATTTTAGTGACATAAATCAATAAAAAATAATATGTATTGAATTAGCAATAAAACATATTTTTCAAAGGCGAAATGCAAATGTCTAATTATCTCAAAATGACATGAGTGTTAGTTAACAACTTCTTGCCATGGGGTCTTCTCTGATTCTTTAGGCACTTATAGCACTAGAAAATGCTGACTCCGAACATAATTTTTTTTTGAGATGCGCTTAATAAAATCGTGGAGATTACCAGGGATGCAGGAGATATCGCCGGTTACAGGTATCGAGGAGCGAGCAAAGATTCTCCTCCTAATCAGAGCCCCGCCAGACCGATAATCGAATTCGTAGCTAATTCAAAAGATCTTAGCGACTCGGCAGAGGAGATGCAAATACTCGCGCACAGAGGTAGCCCAAAACATTTATTACACATTCAATTAAAACATAGCTATTTTAAACTTTTATATTTCAAAGAGCATTAACAATTTAAAGACATAACATGGGTGCAGAAAAAAATGTCACTAGAAAAAGTGGTCTTCGAATCTCTTACAAATTGTCATTTTATGCGTTTGATGTAATGTCACTACCTATCGTACTAATATCGTAGAAATACTACAGTATAGTAAGGTAGGTATAGCGAAGCGATAACCTGGGATGTTTTATGAGCAATAGCTCCCACATCCCTACACTTTCGCCAACCACTTCGGCATTAATTTAATGTCAAAGCGGTCATCCTCGCTACGACTCTGACGCCGTGTAAGCGGTGCGGCGAGACGATCGCACAAAACCTCTTCGCTGTCTCTGTGGCGCAAGTATTAGGAAATTATAATATATTAGATGAAAATACAACAAAAGTGAAATGTAAAATATAAACAAGAAATACAAGTAAGGTAGATATCTTACCCCCACCATTTTGTCACATGGTGACGTTAGCATTCATGCGAGTTCACCGGCATCTTCTAAAATGATGTCGTGCTGAATATATTTGCTGTAATTCGGTAAACTTCGGAAGTGTCCAGAAAAAAACAGAGATAACAACAAAGTGTGTATACATTTTTGGGCCCCTCTGTACACGTGATGCACACATGCACACATCCAATTACGTATTCAATTTTCCGCAATCATGTGTAGTTATCGGATTAACTGTATCCATCCTATGTAATGATTTTCATTTAAAGTCAGGTTTCGTTCAATCTCGTTATTAAGTGGATGTTTTAAATGATTCAGAGGCAGCTCTCGTTCAGATGGCAAGGGTGGGTGCATTTTTCCGCTTGGAAATTATCATGTTTCAACCCTCGTCTCGCATACTCGGAAAACGTCCTTTTTTTATTGTACTTGGAAGTGGAACGAGTTGAAGATACATTCACAGATGGAAGAGCACATCACAGCGCCGTGAGCACGAGCATACTAGACCTTGTTTTTAAATAATATCTAGACTACGTTATTACGAGTACTTTTACAGGGCTCTCTAACCATATATTTTAAACAATATCCTATTTATATTAACTCTACCTGATTAAGTATCAAAAATTCTAAATTATTGTCTAAGACACTTATTAATTATTAAAAAAATGGTATTAAAATGTAATTAATACAATTTTTAATTAAAAGCGTGGCCTGTATCTAAAAGATTCGTATAAACATAAAAAAATAGATTTCTATATATTTAATGTTACGCCTTCAGCTAACAGAATTCAAATAAAAAGAAAAATATTTGAATAATTTTAATAAAAAAAGATCTATTGCAATTATTTTAAAATATTTTATGAGATTATGCTACAAAAATAACGAACTAGTCTTAACTTTTTCATGAAAAATACTAATTCTACCAAAACACGAGAATACTTTTCGGACATATTTACTAGGATTGATAAAACGATTCGGATTAAAATTGCATTGCCATATTGCAGCAATTGCTATATAAATTTTAAAAATGTTAACAGATTGTTAGTTAACTTAGTAAAAACCACTACTAGATTTTAGGTCTACCGCTTTCGAGACGTACCCGTCCCTTCGTCAGGACCAACACCACACTACTATATTCACAACACTGTACACCCCAACCATAGTATTGTTAAACTTTCATCAATATTGATCACATGCGTGTTAATCTTGTCAGAGACACGCATGCACTACTAGCCTACAGATCATTCAGGAATCTGAAGATTTCTGAATGAAGAAGAAGATTCCTGAATGATCTGTAGGCTAGTAGTGCGTGCTTGTCTCTGACAACAGCACTAATGCTAACACGCATGTGATCAATATTGGTGAAAGTTTAACAATACTATGGTTGGGGTGTACAGTGTTGTGAATATACTAGTGAAGTGTTTTTTTTTTTCATATTATTTATTTTTTGATACTTATTACATTATACATATGCCACAGTTTTACGGCATAGTTGCCTTCAATATTTTACAATAATTTTTATTTTATAATGAAGATTATAGTGTAGGTCATTATCGAGTATTGCATGATTTTTACAAGTAATACATGATATGTAATTATAAATTAATGTAAGATTAGGTGCATAGCTCTAATAAATATTCTTTTAGCTTGTACTTTTTTGAAGCCAATGGAGTTTTTTTGTCTTGCATCATCTCAAAGAATTATTTATCTAATTTATTAAATATTCTTGGTCCAGACCTAAAATCTGGTAGTGGTTTTTACTAAGTTAACTAACAATCTGTTATAATGTCTAACCACAAAATTAATGCTTTAATTATTAATAATATTAAAAAATGTTATAAACA
This sequence comes from Agrypnia vestita, assembly GCA_016648135.1. Lineage (NCBI taxonomy): Eukaryota > Metazoa > Arthropoda > Insecta > Trichoptera > Phryganeidae > Agrypnia > Agrypnia vestita. The sequence goes on along the minus strand of JADDOH010006132.1, from coordinate 156,316 downwards.
CAAAATGATATTGGTAAATACGAGTATTTACCATATTTTTCATCCGTTATAACGCCCATCCGTTAATGCTGCTGCAAGTGGTGGGGATTATATGTGCGATGTTTTTGAAAAGACACCTACCCTAAAAAATTTCTACGACGCCGGCGTCGCGCGTCGCAGAGTTTCCTTTAGGACCATTTGAAGAGTAAATACTTGCTTAAAATTTACGGTGTTTGCCGTTTGAAAGTTTTTATGAGGAAGTTTACTAAAGATTTCAACGCTCCGCCCTCCAGTGCGTGGAAATTCTGCCTCGTGGGAATTAACAGTTTTGTTTACCGAAGGATGATTCAATTTAAAATTTATCTCTTCAAACGAATCGCAAACTAAGTTTGGCGAATAATTATTAAAATTGCTGCTCGGCTCAGCTACGAAGCATGCTTTGTCTGGAGGATACAATCTTTGAAAGCGATAAATGTTTTGTATCAACCGTAAATATTACATTAAAGAAAACACATTATTAATGTGAAGTTGCAATTTCACAATAATAATGTTTTAAATTAATATACAGGGTTATTTGGAAAACATTAATAACCTCGCAAGACTATATTTCTGCCTTGATTATGAGTCGAAAATGTTCAAGCTATTATGACGTTATATCAATAGTTAAGGAGATATACGTCATCGGAGATATACGACATAGTAACTCATTTCGATTACGATAAATCCATTCGTTTCAATACAAGTTAAATAAAATGATAAAAACCCTGAAAAAATTCCAATTGGAATTCAATGGTTTTTATTTTTTTATTTGACTTGTATTAAAGGAAATGAATTTTTCATATTCGATATAAGTTACTGTAATGATAGTCCAACGTTTTACAAAAATAAATCAGAAATATTGAAAAAAAAATGCAAACTTTGACGTCGCATATCTCCTTAACTATTGATATTAGGTTATAATGGCTTGAACATTTTCGACTCATAATCAAGACAGGAATATAGTCCTGCGAGTTATGGTTATTAATTTCCAAATAACTCTGTATATATAGATAGTAATATATATATTATATATATATATATATATATATATATATATATATATGTGTAATATCAAATGATTCCGAATAAAAAATGAAAAAAATAATTTCTGGCTTCTTCTAGCGGTAGATGCACAAAGGTATTTGTGACTATTGCATTATGAATAGCGGATCGTTTAAAAATGGAATAAAATGTTAATCAATTAAAAAGAGACTACATTTAAGGTCGAAACATTTTCGTTAACTTACCAGACTGCCGTGGCGAAATTGGATAACGCGCCATCCCCGGATAGAATGGAGGTCCGTTGGTTCGAATCCCGTTAGCAGTTAAAATATTGTTTCGTTAATATGATTTTTCTATAGGTTTATCTTTTTTTATTTATTAATAGAAATTTGTATTTTATATTATATATTTTATAAGCTACCGAAAATAATGGCCGATTTTAAACCTTAAAATATTTTGAGTACGTTAAAATATTTCAAGAACATTTCTGGATTTTATCCCCAAGAGGACATCATTAATCAAGATATGTTACAGATGGGAGTGACCACTTAAGTCAGTTATATTGCTTGTTGCTTGAACATTATCAAGACAGGAATTCGCCTCCAAACAGTTTGTTATGAGGCACCCTGTATAGAACCGGTCCAAAAATACGCCTCCGAATTTTCCTTCCAAAATCGATCAGTGCTCTTTGGTTCCTCTTGGTCACGATTTGATAAGCATTTTGTACACTAATATTTTAGTGTTTCTTGACAGCAGTCTGGATTTTATCTGGTTTTGGAGTCGGAAATAGCAGCGATTCGCGCTCACTATGCGCTTCTGTGGTGTTATTTTTATCTGTTATCATAAACCCAACGTACATGAATATTGGTAGAATTTTGAAATTATGGCTCCCACATGAAAGTATTATAAATCGTTGAATGCATCCAAGGGCCATGTATTTGGTCTTCTCATGATTTTCAATTAAACCCAAGTTTTCGGCAGATCTATAAAGGTATTAAAGGTTATTATTGTACGGATTATATTATTATCATTATTAATTTTAATTAATTCAACAACTTTGTATTAACCATTTAACTAGTAACTCTACGTCTGCCGGTTTCGTAGGTTTGTATCTTCATCAGGACGGACGTAAAATAGCTATCCATTACTTATTCTAGCTAATAAATATATTTTTTTTCCAAAAGTGGGTTCGAGAATTCAGAGAAATTATTGTTATTGAGACATCTAATGTTTTCCTCTACTCTAACCATCTACACTCATAGATCTATACTATAAAAATAAAATTATGTGCCGTTTTACCTATATAAAATCCCGAAATGTCGACTTTATCTTCGGAGTTTATTATAAGTTAGCCTAAGCTATTATTAGTATAAAAAGACGCCTTGATGGATAGTTAGTTTGCGTCCGTCCTGATGAAGATACAGTGGTATCGAAATCGGTAGACGTAGAGTGAATTATGTCGAACCACAAAGTTCACGCTGTAAACATCAAAAATATATTACTATCATCATCATCATCACAATAGTTTTGGCTGCCACCTCGCGCCTTCCACCTTCGCAGTTAGTCCAGAAAATGGTACTCGAACGTCCGTGAAAACATTTTTACAAGGGCGGCATTCGTACGAGCCAATCGAAAGGGCCGAAGACGCTGCATTAATACGAACGAAACGTGCAACGTCAGTTTAGGGGATGAAGGGATGCTGGCTTTTCAGATCGGCTGACGTACAAATGTGTGCGCGGCGCTACCTCCCCAGCTCGTGCAACCGAGCGCTGATTGCGCTGCAAGTACGTCACCAGCTCGCTACGTGCTCCCGTTACTACCCCCCGCCGGGTGGCGGTTTCGAGTCACGGGGTCGCTTTGATTTTAATTAATTGCATTCGTGAAAATTAAGATTTTTCTCTTACCCTCAGGCCGGCCGCACTTTGGCTACGAATTATTACGTACTGTTGTTACAGCATTTGATAAGGGTATTATCGTAAACAGAATTAATGAGGCTGGTGTGAGACTGGGTCTTAACATGAACGTGAGCAAAACAAAGTTCATGGTGTTTAGTAGGCAAGATCACATGGGAGCACGCCTCACGTTGAATGGGGCTGGTATAGGGAGAGTGACAAAGTTTAAATACCTTGGAAGTATCCTAGCGGAAGACCTCGACCCAGAAACCGAAGTCAAATGCAGAATTGAAGCATCGCGAGCTGCTTTCAACAAAATGAGACAGATATTCTGCGATGACAATCTTAACCTGAAACTTCGACAGCGACTGGTCAAATGTTATATATGGTCAGTCCTGCTGTACGGAGTGGAATCGTGGACCCTCAAAGTGAGTAGCATGAACCGGCTGGAGGCGTTCGAAATGTGGATACATCGGAGAATGCTCCGGATACCCTGGACGGATATGGTCAGCAACACAAGAGTTCTTCAAAGAGCTAGAGTGAATAGAGAGTTGCTGACAAATATCAAAATCCGAAAGGTATCGTATTTGGGTCATGTGCTCAGAGGAGAAAAATATGAATTGCTCCACCTGATTCTTACGGGCAAGATAGAGGGTCGTAGAGGTGTTGGAAGGAGACAAATTTCTTGGCTCCGCAATATTCGCGACTGGACGGGCATAAGAAGTGTTGGAGAGCTGTTTCGTGCTGCCCAGGACAGGGACGCTTTCTCTCGGGTGATAGTCAACGTTGGGGGGACCTGACATGACACCAAAAGAAGAAGAAGATTATCATCCCGCGGGGTTGCAAAGTGCACGCGCCCTGCACCCGAAGAACTTAAAAACGCAACGCTTTGTGTCAGTATCAAGGTTCACTCTCATAATCTATATAAGGGCCTATCAGATGTTTCAGCCCCGTCAATCTAATTTTAGTTGTATTACGTGTCACACGTGTTTGTTACTGTATTATTTTCAATAAATAGTTCAAACTTTTACAAGTGTTTCCTTGTGAAATTGAAGCATTGAGAAGAAGAAGAAAACCATACTGAAATCGCTCCCAGCTTTCTATAAAACAATTTGTTCCACTTTAGGGTGTAGCAGTACGTATTCGTACGACTATTTTGATTGATTGCGTCTTGCGTTGGTCACGATCAGTTACTTTTCGCATTTCTCCAATAACGTTTGTGCCAAATGAATAATCTGTATCTTCTGGAAAGCTCTATTTGAAGCTATCTGAAAAGCTATCTGAAAGCTCAGACAAATAATGACAAATTTCATGACTATCTATCTAATAGATTCACAAAAAATGCTGGGTAGAATCGAAGTGCAACGAGAGCTTATAACATCGGAGAAATATTTACCTAAAAATTTTTTTGTTCGAAGTACGCACGCACGTACACGCACTACTAAATCGTGTACAGTGTGCGATGTTCAATACTACTTCGAAGGTTAGGAATGTACTTGCGTATTCGTACGTATACGTACTACTCAATTTCGTACGAAACCGCATCCAGTTTGCGGCCAGCGTAAGCCTTAACCAGAACCAACTAACATATTTTGGCGGGTAGTGTAGGTCTTTTGAGAAGAAAATGTCCACCCGTCCAAAGATATCTTCATGTGTCGGATGTGACATGTATTGCGTGAGTGTCATGTGGTGTGTGTGTGATGATTTAGCAGTGGCAGAATGAGTAGATGGATACAGGGCCTAAATTATACACACGATTACTGTAACTAAGTGTCTTACAATATCTGGACAACCTCGAAGATGTAAATTGATTGTAGGCAATAAACCCACAGAATAGTTATGTAATTTAAGTACCTTGGGGTGGAGATATCTAGCTACAGCGATCTGTATAACGAAATCAAAGAGCAGACAAACAAAGCAGCGGTTATCTCTGGATGCTTAAGAGACACCGTATGGGTCAATAAGCTTATGCTGGTTGAAAGCAAAGTCAGTATATATAAAACATGCATAAGATCTATCGTGACATATGGTATCGAAGCAAGAGCGGACACGGTGAGAACTAAACACCTCCTCAGAACTACCGAGATGAAGACCCTAAGACCCATTGCGGGCAAGACCCTCAGAGACAGAGCACCAAATGCGGAAATCCGCAGAACCTGCGACATACAAGACATTGTAAGATGGAGCAGGCAGAGAAGGCGTTTGTGGAGGGACCACGTCAAGAGAATGGAGCAGACGAGACTTCCCAGAGCCGTGAGGGGCGCCGACCGCCAGGGAGACCACCAAAGAGATGGAGAGAGAGAGAGCTGGACGTCCTCGTCACGAGACCAGGACTGACCTATCAACACAGATCAAGGCTCTAATAAAAGAAGAAGATTACTGTAATACTTTATTGTTACAGTATTTTATTATTTTCGATAAGGAAACTTTCTTGAAAATATCATCCACGTTTGGTAATTCACGCGATGTTTGCACTTAACCATAAGAGTACTGTTTTTCTTAACATACAGCTTATCAGTGTGTAAGTCTTAGTGTGTACACAGTACAAATTTATGTTGGTTGAAAAATTAGAAACACTATAAAATACAATCAACAGTTATGTTGTCATATCTATAATATATCATATATATATATATATATATATATATACAAAATATTATATATATCTATATATATAGTATATATATATTATTATAATATATATCCATATATATAATATATATCTATTATTATATATATCTATATATATTATCCTATACTATATAGATATATATAGTCTCTCCGATCTATAAAAGAACCCCGTGTTTCCCTATCCGCCAAGTTTTATTCACAACCAGATACTACCACCCTCTGGTGGATATGGTGGTGGATGGCCCTTGGTGTCCCATTAAAAATGTTTGGTGGGGGTGGCTGTGCGTGGGTGGGAGTGGGTGACGAAAATGTGCTTTCTAGCACATTGTTTTGTTATGGGAAGGCCGCAAATGCTCCAGATTGTTTCAAAATAGGCGCGCCTCGTCGAATGTGTCGGTGAGTCTAGAAAGTTCCGGAAAAACCTGAAAGAAGGTTCTAGAAAATTCCCGAAAGTTCTATATGGTTCTAAACCGAGTGGCGGAATGTGTCGGTGTGTCTAGAAGGTTCCTGTACATTCGATAAATTTCTTGAAAGTTCTGGAAGGAGAATGTTCTAAAAGGTTCGCGAAAGTTCTATGACGATCCAAACAGTGTACTAAAAATTTACGCGTGCGAAGCCGCGCGGGCACGGCTAGTTAACAAGTAAAACGAGATAAAAATATCCACACAAGTGTAAGATGTGTAGATTTCAATTAGTAGATAGTACCCTCTTGATTTTTGTTTCTCAGTATTTTCCAGATGAGAAATTTCGAAGTACCTGGTGTGGTGTACTTACGAAATGTTAGTCCTGCCGTAACCACTTGTGTGCGAATCTCAATCCTCAGAAACACGCTTCTTAATATGTAATAAACTACCGAATCTGTCAATTAGTACCCCTCCATCTGTCTTCGTGCATTCCAAGAGTAATCAATTCGCAAAAGCAGACTCGGCAACATCTCTAGATAAATGAATTAATCAACGAATCTTGTGGAGTTCAATGCTACGTTGACTTTCTTAATGACGTCGATCGTTCAAAAACTAGTAGTTCGTACCATACTACATATATGTTCGTGCCCTGAACAAACTAGGCGAATTCAATCGAATCTTTAATTATATAATTAACAAGAAAACACTTTGTATAAACCGCTATCTTGTTAAATTATCAACATGTTTCGGGAACAATTGTCCCCTCATCAGGATACAACATATACTAAAAATTAAATATCAATGTATATACATTAACAAAATCAAAAATAAGTATAGCAGAGATGAATAACTATTTGCATGAAGAACCAGGTTGTTTACTTTCTAATATTTAATTTACTATTAAATTCAAAAAAATTATAGTTAGTATGTAAAAGTTGATTAGAAGTTTCTGAATACTTATGAATATCTTAAGTGTTCCTTAATTCTTGTATCACAATGATTACAATCATTTTAAATCGCAAATTGTTTATTTTGACTAATAGCTTTTATTAGAGAAAAGACAGATGCATTCATATATACCCATAAATTGTAATGGATATACGTGATGGACAACGTATACATATATCTTTTTTTGTATATCTTTATATCAAAAGCTTCATTCGTTAATTACTGATGAGTAGCCAGGTTCGAACTGGGACATGGAACGGCAGAAAAAATCTGCAATTTTAAATATACTTTTGATAAAAAAAAATACACTTTCATACGTTAACACACTACACTATACAACTGGTTCGTCAATTGATAATATTTTCGCCTTCTAGGATGATAAATGTATGATTTATGATCCCTGGAATCCCGAACTTTTTCAGGCACCGTAATCCCGGTGCTTGTATCAATACCGGGATTACGGCGCCGTTTTTAAAGGTACATATAATGTTTTTGATTTTTTTCACATTTTCCCCGTGCCGATTTAAAATTACCTGCACCGCAATCATGGTTCTGAAAAAATCTTTGGATTTGAATGCCGTAATCTTTATTTGAAATTATATCATGATTTGTAGGTATTTTTGTGAGAATCCCACAATTCTCCCCTAATAATTTTGTACAGTTATGAGTAGATAGATTTTAGAATAATTATACCTAAGACGTACTGCCAAGGAACTTTAACGATACATATATTATATGTCTCAATCCTTAAGTGTTCCTAATTGTTAACTTTTAAGTTTAAACTCCAGCAACCAGATAAGAAAGAATATCTCCACGCTGTTAATTAGTTTAATTATAACAAGGGTGGATTCTCAACCGCATTTTAGGAAGAAGCTGTGAATGACTCTCCCTTTCATCCACGCTCCTATGTCTCTATCAACACCTCGAAAGATTCTCGAGCCACTTAGATAAAAGAGGCTCAACCTCATCTTGCAGTTGCGTCAGATTCAGGGTGATGAAAATACATTTTCACGGCGGGGCGATTACGTGAAAGGTAGTTTTGAAAATGGGGTTTGTTCCTGTATGCCCTGTCAGCCAAACCACGTGCAGAGCGTAGAACGAAGGCGCTAATGTTTCCCCACTTTTAATGGCTGTTGTTTCAAACTTTCAAACATTTCATTTGAAGATAGCCGCCAAAAAATTAATTATTCGCGGGTTGTTAAAAATTCTTAAGCTCTGAGTTCGTTCCAAGAAGATCTCATACACATCTTTGTTTTAAACGGGAATAAATCAAATAAACGACACGTGTGCACGTGGGCGCGTAATGTACACGTAGAAATAATTTGTCTCAACTCTAGCAATGTTATCTGAACGTATCGTGCCACCGAATATAAATAAATTCACTTTTTACCACTCTTTTTTACTTTAATGTTACCTTGTACTACATGTTTTATAAATTATAAAACTATTACATATTAAAATAAATTGTGATTACCCTTATCTTAATTCAAATTACAATGTAATTTCACCGAACTGCTGAAAACAAAGATATGACCTATAAAAGATAGAGATAAAAGTTGTGCAAATGAAAAAAATACAATTTTTTTCTGCAACTTTCATATTATGTTATACGTCCAATTAATGAACGACCGTGACTATAGTACATTTTTCATACTTTGGGGACATGTTTTAAAATACGGTAATATTTTAACATATATAAAAAAATATATATATGTTATAATATATAATGATTTTTTTTTTTTTTGAACACTGACGTTATTTATTGCAAAGAACTCCATTATTTCTCTGTATTATTATTAAGGTTTTTCCAAAATATTTGTATATAAACTCAAGAATAATAGCTATGTTTATCAGTTGATAATGGCCTAAACAGCCGAAACGATCGTCCTGTAAGAGACTAATAAAATATTGAACTCTCATAAAAAACATTGTGTTTTTTAAATTTTTATATTTAAATAAATATTTCATTCCATTCCTTAAATATTTGATCCCTGACTTTCAAATGCACCATGTTCGCGCATTATTCAGTAGATATTTGCAGGAGTATGAAACATTTGTCTTATTTCCTACCCCTTTGTCAGAAGGCGAAGAAAACTGAAATGTTGACATACTATTTGCGAAACCTTATTGGTCCACGGTGCGAACACGGGGGGTATTGAAAATGGGTCCCCCCTGGAGCCTCCTAAAACAGCCCCCCTCAACACTTCTGGCCTACCTATGGGAGCCTGAATATTACATGAAATGCAGCAGTTTGTTACTGCAGCGTAAGATAGAAAACCAAAAGGTTGGATATCTTAGTTAAGAAACAAATAAATTGTTGGACCGACGAAACAATATGCCGGGGAAAACTCGCTGTCTTCTTCTTCTTCTTCATTTTTCATTTCCACCCCTTTGGGTTATTGTCTGATGTTCTTATAACATTACACATTCGCTCCCTTGATCTGGTAAGTTCACCGATCCCTGCCACCTTTCCGGTTACTAGCAATTTCTCGAGGTTATTGTCTTCTCTGCGGGCAATACGTCAAATAATTGTACGAAGATGTATCTTAGATTATAGACATTATGTCACGAATCTCTCATCATCATCACTCTTGGCTCTACAACCCCTGGTGGGTCTTGGCCACCTCGAATTCGGTTTAGTGCCAGCTCTCTCTGGTTCAGAAGCTCCAAGGCAGATATATCTCTGAGGACGTTGTCGCTTCATATTAATTTTGGCCTTCCTAAGCTCCTTCGCCCTATCGGTCTTGAGATCAGCAAAGACTTTAGTGCTTGATGATCGGTCATTCTCTCCACGTGATCCAGCCACCGAAGTCTTCCCAGTTTTATGCATTTTATAACCTTTAGCTTCTTAAATAAAGTATAGAGCTCATTGTTGTAACGCATATGTCAAAGTCCATTTTATAGAACCGTTCTAAAGGTACGCCTCAAATTTTTCCTTTAAAAAACGTCCAGTGTTCTCTCATTCCTCTCAGTTATTACCCACGTTTCACTATGCGCTTCTGGATCTCCTCTGTAGTATTATTGTTGTCTGTTATCAGGGATCACGAATCTTTAGTTGCAACAAAATTCAGGCATTCCCGTTTTTTGCTTTCCGAGGTAATCTAAGCATACTTCTCCAGCATAGTATTTCAAATGCGTCATATTTCTAGAGGCTTATACATGTTTTTTGTGATTAAGGTAACGGATAAACTACATAAAGACATAAAAAGTTCAATGAATTCCCTTTTTGATGGATTTTACTTTACATTATTCGCGATGATCGTTAAAATTATATGAAAATTTACTTATTTTTTCTGTACTTTCATGTAATAAGTTTAATACATCACTTGTCCATGAGAGACTCTAATATTACCGAAACTTGAGTAGTAACATATAAAATATAATTAAATTCGAGTAGAGATAATAGTTTTTGTTAAATGTTTTCCATCCATTTTAAAGATCATCAGAAGAAGTTCGTGTGGACCTTAATATTAATCGCTATTTAAATACAATATTCGCTAACCATATACTATTATTCGATGAGATCACCACAATACATGGTGGTAGAAAAGAAACTGGTTTGTCAAAATAACAGATCAGTAGGGGTCAGTCTGTATCGTCTGTAAGTCAGAGAAAACATTTTTTTTTATTTATCTTAAGTATTTAGGTTCACACATAATGTTGTGTGGGCTAACAAATGATTTCACTTAAACATATTGCATTCCATCTAGTCATTTAAAAGTTATTACAATAAAATTTTAGCACTACTGTTTAAACCTCCTTATATTCACCGTGTTTTGAATTTCCTACGGCAGGCTATCGAAGATTTTTAGACCTTTGTACATCATACAATTTTGTGAGGTGTTTTTCTTTTTCTTCTGTAGTGTTATGTTGTCGCTTCCGCTTGCATTGTAAGAATGAAAATCCCTATTCAGCTTCATTGTCATTGCCACATTACCTTACATACCTACAAGATTACCTTACATAAAAGTAACAATTCGCCTTACAATATTTAAAGTTTTTAATGAAGTACCACCACAGTGTACTTTATTTAAATGTTTGCGAAAAATCATTAATTAATATTAAATTTATAATTAAATAAAACACGACTTGGTATACACCAATAAATATTTATTTTCTTTATTCAAGATGAATAAACACCCCTACAAGTTTCGGGAACGAAGTTCCCTTCCTCAGGCGGATACAATGTATACTAAAATTAAATGACCATTATATAGTTAACTATTGGGGTGTTGTTAAGGAATAATTAAGGGATTGTCAACTTTATTTTTTTTATTTATAATTGGAAAAATGTTAAGTATGGGGTTGTTTGGGAATTGAATTTTAATGTGTATTATAATATTATTAAGGTTAATATTTCTTTATTATTTCTAAATTCCGAGTATCCATTGCTAATTAAACATCTTACTCCGCCTACTCTGATCATTTAATTTTAGTATACATTGTATCCTCCTTAGAAAGGGAACTTCGTTCCCGAAACTTGTAGAGGTATTTATTCATCTTGAATAAAGAAAAAAAATATTTAGTGGAGTATACCAAGTCGTGTTTTATTTAATTATTAAATATGTTACCACAAAGTTATAAATCGTTCATTGAAGAAGTAATAAATTTCTAGTTAATTTTTAATAACATACCTATATGAAGAGAGAAAAAATAATTATTATCATTAAAACAGAAAAAAAACGTGAAGATCTAAAATTTGCCCAAAAAAATTTGCCAAAGAAAACGTATGAAATGGAAGTATCATCCTTTTTAACTATGTAAGGTTGATCGTGGCGCGTCCCCGCAATGCGCTAGCGTAGTCTGTTATACACCCTTCTTTGTCAATATTTTTGCACTTCATTCCTGCTTTCTAACACATCTTTCTTACATGGACACCTCAGTCTACTGTGCATATAAATACAATAACGGGTTAAATACGATTCATGAGAATATTATCTTATCGTACGGAGCTACGTACAATTCTGAGAGATTATAAAGAGCCACTCACTACATTTACAGTGGGAAAATTAACTTTCCATGCTTCAGCAGGCTAATTAACGGAATTACGAATACATCAGCAAACAGTAGCATCATCTTCTACGAGCCAAATCTTTAACACATTTTATCCAGGTTGCCATAGAAACAACATCGGTCAAAACAACACAGTCAACTAAGATTTGCAATTCACATAAGCAGTTGTGTCGTCGGTATTGGATAGGGTGGATGCGTTTAGCAGTTCTTAAAACAACGAAAAAGGTCCGCGTAATATATACCCTTTTCATTAGCCGCTTCTAGTGTATTCCGAGACATCCGGCTTCTGCATTGACCGCAACTTGTTTTTGTGTATACCTGCCGTATGATATTATTTTCTATAATAATTCAATAATTTTTCATCGCCGGAAACGCCTTTTTTATTAAGTGATTTTTTATTTATTTCTATTTTTTATAATGTGCGCATTTAGTACAAGTGGATGCTGCAGACACTCTTAATTTGAGAGTTAACATAATCATTTATTTGGCTTGCATATTTATTTTAAATTTTTTATTTATCTTAATTATTTAGTTCCACACAAAATGTTGTGTGGGCTAATACATGATTTCACTTAGGCATATTGCATTCCATCTAATCATTTAAAAGTTTTTATAAAAAAATTTTTGCACTCCAGTTTAAACCTCCTTATTTTCATCGTGTTTTGAATTTCCTTTGGCAGGCTAACGAAGATTTTTATACCTTTATACATCATACAATTTTTCTTTTTCTTTGGTAGTCTTATGTTATCGCTTCCTCTTGTATTATAAGAATGAGAATCCCTATTCAGCTTCATCCTGTCATCAAGTATTTGGGTACTAATCCACGTTTAATTTTAAATATTTGGACCATTACATTATATATTATAGGGCATTCAACATTTTTGGTATTTTAGTTCTCCTATTACACTTCAATATTATGCGCATCGCTCTGTTTTGTACTATTTGTAGTTTCTTTAGCACTCCTTCGTTGCTTATAAATAAGTTACTGGAACAATAATCTATGTGCGGGAGAATCATGGTATTGTATATTGATAAACTTGTATTTTTATTTATATATATTTTTATTCTTCCAAGTAAAATACACTTTTTTGCGATTTATTATAATGTATGTATTATCAACGTGTCTGTTAAACAAAATAAAATCAATCATACTCTAAAACTTTGTGAAGCAATGTCTCCTCGATTTCTGTCCATAGACGGTACGCGTCTGCTATGTACATGGAAAGTTGTTAAATTGCGAAATCAGCCAAACTGCAGGATACGAAATACATTTTGCAATTATATGTAAAGCTTTCAGAACATAACATTTGCATCATTTCCGGAGCGCACTGAATAGTTAACAAGCAATTTATCGAGATTACATCTCTTGGTTACTGCCATATATTTGTTCACATTTTCTCTGAAGCTTCTTCAAGTACACAATTTCAAAAGTCAAAATTACTCGTAATATTAGATTTAACTCTAGACCACCGTGATAATATTACAATATACGAAATGAATTATCAAGAACTTTGCATCTAAATAATAAAATACATCCACTTCATAAAAAGTACACAAACAAATATAGAAAACCACTAATAAATATATTTGTTTAATAAAAAAATATGTATTTTAAATAGGAAACTTTCTGAAAAAATCACTATTGATATTTTCAGATACTCGATCACTGTTGGTGAATATAACTTAGAGATATCAGAGATTGAATCACAAATTCATAATTGTATGCTCATCACTTTAGTTGGCTTCGCTGTCAAAGATGTTTATGCAAATTATTTGTTTGATGTAAATGAATTTAATTGGTTTGCATTCTCAATACTCAGTCGACACAAAAGAAATACAAAAATTACTAAAAATACACTTGTGTACTTTGATTTATATGCATATATGTGATTTTTTAATTTTCCAAGTTATACTTTTTGTTGAATGTGAAAATCATGGGACGATTTCTGCGTGTATCATGCGACGTATTTTATCACACCATAAAGTTTTTTGAACACAAATCTGTTTTTAACTTTATTTTTAATCCATCTTAATCTATCGGTATCTACGAAGCCCGATAGCACTTAATGACGCAGAAAAGAGATCCATAATCTGCGGATATATCTTTAGTTGTCAGTTCTTGGGGCTGGTTCCTTTTGCGCTTTCTCACTATCAAATAGTTCTGCATTTCCTTTTACTTTGACGGTTGTGCTGTGCGAAGTGATGTGTTGTTTATTTTATGAATAGAAGTAGGTATAAGTCGTATTCTAGCCAACGAAGTATAATTTCGGACGCGTTTTATATTAAAAACTTTTTTATTGACCTTGTTGTATTTAAAATCTGCACATTTTAATTATTATTTTTATTTGTTTCAGGTAAGATTCCAACATCACCTTTAGCAGCTACGCGGCGGCATTTGCTGTGAATTTGAAGAACAAATCAGAAGGAATCAAGTTTTGCAAAAACATTGCCTTGAGGTGACTTATTTAACCTTGTCTGATATTGGTTCGATTAACACAATCAAAAGCATGAAATTTTACTAAGGATAGTTGTTATTATACTGGTTAATTGTAGGTATAACATAGTTAGTATAATCTAATCGAAATTCATTAGCAGAAACCAACCGATGACGCTAGTAGGCCCGTATTTCCGTAAAATATATATTTCAATGTTAAATTTATGATTTAAGCCATGTTTTCACTAGGGAACAAATTGCCCCTCAATATCACGCGAGGCATAGAGTCTACGTGACGTTGCAACGTCGCGCACTGTTCCGCGACGTCGCGCACAACATAGCGGGGCATTTCTACGTGCCGTGGCAACGACGCTATGCGCACGGTACCCGAGCGAGCTCACCGCGACATTGCGCCGCGCGTCAGTACCACGTGGTATGTTTACTAGTGAATGCGCATGCGCTGCATCCATCAACATGACATTAATGTGGGAAAACGAAATTGTTCTCGAGCTCTACCAAAGCCATACAATGTTGTGGGACCCTTCAAACCGTGAATATAAAAATAAAATAAAGAAAAACGAGCGTGGGAGAGCATAGCAAAAGATCCGTCAGACATTCGATACACGCATACGATTGTCGCGATTGACGCAGCTGTCATCATAACCTCATCGGGCGACATTTCCGCGACAAGTCATATGTCAGTCCCGGTGTGTACACGTCAAATGACCGCGTCATTGTCTCCGAAACATGAGCGTAGATGTTGATGCGACGTGCCGCGCGGAATGCTGCGCTATTTGTCCCCTAGTGAATACATGGCTTTAACACATTGATTTGGCCTAATGGCGGCAGATTGATAAAGTAGTTTGTGTTTTGGCTATACATTTTTTTTACATTCACCGGCCAAGGGTTTGAACCAAATTAATGTCATTTTTTTTAGGTTAAGCGAATAAGGTCATTTTAAAAAAGATATGAATGTTCAGCTTCAAATTCCTGCAAGTTTTATGACCCGTGATTTTTCACGGGCGCGCGGCCGACACGACTACCGCCTCGGGATGATTCTGTAATACTTTAATAAACAATGCCTCGTTTAATATCAAACCTTAAACATCATTCCGCAGCTGAAATGTCAACATTTAGAAAATAAGATTGCCGGTAGCATTCTGGGCCTCGCCGTATTATTTCTGTAATGGAAAGTAATGTACAAAATACTAGGTACTGTCTGACTGAGAATAAAATATAAGGATTTCTTTGATACACTGAAGCGGCGATTTCTAGGGGTGACACAATAACTGCTTGCGTTATTGTAATAAAATCGCTGTGTGAGCTGACATCGCAAAAGCGGCCATATTTTAATATGGATGTTTAAGTATCGTTATTAACGGATATTTTAATAACAAATATTTTATTTACTTAAATATGTAACCAGTTATCCTAATAATATAAAACTATTTATACAGGGTTATTTGTAAAACGTTAATAACCTCGCAGGACTATATTCATGCCTTGATTATGAGTCGAAAATCTTCAAGCTATCATGACCTAATATCAATAGTTACGGAGATATGCGACTTCAAAGTTTGCATTTTTTTTTCAATATTTCTGACTTTTTTTTGTAAAACGTTGGACTATCATTACAGTAACTCATATCGATTACGAAAAATTCATTCGTTTCAATGCAAGTTAAATAAAATGATAAAAACCCTGAAAAAATTCGAAGGTTTTTATTTTTTTATTTGACTTGTATTAAAGGGAATTTCATATTCGAAATAAGTTACTGTAGTGATAGTCCAACGTTTCACAAAAAGTATGTCAGAAATATTGAAAAAAAAATGCAAATTTTGATGTCGCATATCTCCTTAATATTGATATTAGGTCATGCTAGCTTGAACATTTTCTACTCGTAATCAAGGCAGGAATATAGTCCTGCGAGGTTATTAATGTTTTACAAATAATAAATATCAATGTATACAATACTTAGATCAGGGAATAATAGTAAAGTGAAGATGAAAAGATTATGGATTTTAATATACCTACGTCATAATCGTAGAACAACGACGCATGTGATTTTTCTCAAGTTTGCAGGAGAGCAGTTTATTTACATAAAGACACTTCATGTCATAGCTCGATAACTACAAAAGATTTTCCTTTGAAACTTGGGTTAGTTATTTAAAGTTGATACCTTTCAAACCTCAAATATAGTCAGCGCAGTACAACGACGTTTTTACACACGCTGCATTGTTCTACGATCGCAAATCAGAACCGTCGTTATACCGACTTCGTATAAAGACGGTTAAATTAATAAAAAAAAATATACTTTTTATAAACCACTAGATGGCTTCTTTTTTTCACTTCTTAACGATCCAAAAAAAGGCAATATGGAATTTTTTGCACATCATCACATGTAAATTAGTTTAATTAACAAAAGTAACAAAGTATACTGAAGGCAAAAAGTATAAATATTGATTAATATATAAACATGGTACTAGATTTACGACTCACGAAGGTTTGCTCATACCGAAGATAACTAGTAAATATGGTCCAAGGACTTTTGTAAAAGAAAATTAAAAAAAAAAGTATATTAAGAAAGGGCTCAAAGAGGAATTAATGCAATTACTACTTATCAATGAGAGTGATTTTAGTGATTAAGTGGTAATGTTTTCGTTTATTTATTATAATCACTAGATCTGTTTCCTTTTCTTTATGTACCTTTATAAACTTATGTTACTTGACAAGTAATTGAATGTTTCGGCGTTAACTTTGTGAAAATCCATTATTAACAAATTATGAAATAAAACACTGAAGTTTGTTTTTTTTCCACTATTTTATATTTGAGACTTGTTACACTACATGTTTCGGAAACAAGTCTCAAATATAAAATTGTGGAAAAAAACAAAGTTCAGTGTTTTATTTCAAAATTTGTTATGTTACTTTGTTATTTTAACGTGTTAACAAAAAAATACTTACAGTTTCGTGGATTAGTGTTTTTTCTTTTGTAAAAAATATGATGTCAATGATCATTATTTTAAATAATAAAAAAACACTTCATAGTAAAATATAAAATTATTATTAAAATCTCATAGAGGCAGTATGGTATGTTTTTCGCCCAATTTAATAATCATCATGTTTTTTGTGTTTAATTTGTAGAACTCCATATTTATTTTTAGCGAAATTTAAAATAAATTAAATTTTAATAATTATTATTAACGAAACAGCTGTAAAACACTACAAAATAGTTAACCCGCAGAACTTAATAATAATATTTATTATAATTTAATTTATTTTAAATTTCAGTAATAATAATATTCATTAAATTTAATTTAATTAATAATTATTATTAAAATTTAATTTATTTTAAATTTCGCTAAAAATAATCATCGTGAACAATCTCTACAATTTTAACGCCAAATCCATCAATAATAATGTTCGAAGGAGGTAATTTCTTAAAATATATTAAACAAACGTGACCCTGTTTATGTGTTTTTAAATTTCGGGGTAAACGCCATCCCTACGCGCCGTCTTCATGCATTATAAGACAATATGCGCCCCCCACAGCACGCGTCGTATGGATTTACCGCATGCTTGCGTGTGTACCCTTGTTGACAGTACATTTTTCCTTTGCCCAGGAGATTTGGAGAAAACTAGATTAGGGTTTCGAGTTTATTTATTTTTAGTGCATTTCATGTAGGAAATAAAAATGAGCGGTCGGCCTCCGACTCCTCCGGCCGGGACCGCGAGTTTACGAAAAGGGAAGCGAGAGTTTACGCCGCGCCCTTTGGACCACCCCGGGAAGGTTGCGCGCTTGCTGCTCGGCGCGCTGTTTGTGACGGGCGCCGTCGACCAGACCCGGCTCCGTGGGCTACTATTGAAGTTTTTATTCCTGGTGCTGCTTTGTCTTTGAATCCCCTCTGTCAGGCCTGACGGAAATTGATTACGTTCACAGCAATGACAGCGGTTTACATGTCGCTGGTCTTGAAGCTTACCTCTGCGTGTTGTTTTATATTTTGCCTCGTAAATGTTACCTCCGTTTCGCATCTTTTGATTCTTCGCAGACCGACGTTTTTAATCTAACCTGGATATTTAACCGTTTACGAACATAATGCGATATTATTTCCGCCGGCGACTTTACGTCTGTGACAAATCATCGACGACCGTGCACGGCCAACCGGAACCTGCGTTTGCGAGTAGCGAGTTACCGCTTTATAAACGTGAAAATGAAAAGTTTATATTGAAACGAGTAAAGTAATCTATATCCTTTATTCAGAAGAGTATTGGAAAATTGGTAAAGTAATAAAACCTACGAATTAATCTAAAAATTTCAATTTTTAATTTTTAATTTTGAAGTATCTTCATGTTTACAAAAATATGCATTTTGAAAGTAAAGTTTAAAATATAGAAAACATGCGTATATATTATATTATGACATTCGAAAGTAAAATTAAGATATCTCAAAAACTAACAAAGTTATAGAATTTTAAATTTGTGTTTTACATGAATAATTTGTAAATGTTCAAGTTTTTTGTTTGTAACCTGGTGGAAATTCTTTTTTAATATTTTTAAAAATGAGGGTAAACAACACTGTTTTATTCCACTATATTTATTTTGAATTGTTAGAACGTTTTCGGGATTTCTCCCATTGTCAATAACAACACGTTTAGAACAAGTTGTAAACGTGTTGTTATTGACAATGGGAGAAATCCCGAAAACGTTCTAACAATTCAAAATAAATATAGTGGAATAAAACAGTGTTGTTTACCCTCATTTTTTAAAATATGAATAATTTGGTTCCGTCCGGTGGAGTCGTGTGACGTCATCTCTCGTACCCAGTGTACATCGCGGCTTATGCACCGGCGCAAGGCTATGCGGACGCGTGACGTCACAGGCGAGTTGGAGGTCAATCATTCCGCGCTAAAATACACTTTAATATTAACTTTCTTTGTTATTTATTGACAACTTTCAACATTTTTTTCACTGGTTTGTTAGATTTGACCTATATTTTAATTCTATCAACTTTGACAATTGGAAAATTGGAAAATAGAAACAGTAGACGAATATATGTACATTGATCATAAGATAAAGCTGGGAAAATAAAACCAAACAGCAGAACTACCGAGCAGAAAAGGTCTGGGCTGGGCAGTATTTGGTAAATTGAAACACTTGTTTGAAAATAAAGAAATCCCAGTATGCCTGAAAAAAAAATGTTTGATAAATGTATACTACCAATGTTGACATATGCGCCTAGATACAGAAACACTTACAGCAAAAAACATACACACATTAAAGTGTACACAGTGGGTCATGGAAAGGCAGATGCTCGGCGTGAGCATTCGAGATGAAATCAGAAATGAAGAAATAAGACGCCGAACAAAAGTTGCCGATGTTATGGACCGTATTGCGAAACTAATATGGCAGTGGGCTGGGCAAATGGCTCGACAGGAGGATCCTAGATGGGCACCCAGAATCCTACAGTGGAGGCCCTGGACGAAAAGTAGAAGCGTCGGAAGGCCTCCCAAAAGGTGGTCTGATGACATAGTCCAGCATGCAGTGAATGGACACCCACCGCATTCCCAGGACCATTTTATGAGCGAAAACTCCCATATCGCTCCTACTCATACGTCGCAAGGTTGACAATTTTTTACTCTAAAGGCCATCTCCGTATCACGTCGTGTAAAGGGCGGCTGCGACCCGGAGAGACCTGCAATAGTCCATCCACTGTACCTCCTTCACATAACACACTTTATTGGAAATTATCAAAGAAAAGCATAAAATACAGGTACAAATAAAGCAGTAAGATAACATATAGCAAACACAGAAATAGAAAATTCATTTAAAATATGACAATGGTAAAAGAGTAAATATAGAATTCGGGTGGGAAGGGAAACAGCATGCAGGAAGAACCTGGATGCGAAGGGGGAGAAACAGAGATGAGTGGAGGAAAATGAAAGAGGCCTACGTCCAGCAGTGGAGGGAAGAAGGCTGAGGAAGGAGAAGAAGAAGATTAAGTTAAATAAAGTATTATCGACATCACGAAACTTCTGCTATCAGTTTTAATTAACATATCGCAACACTCAAAAGACCGGTTCCTGCACGAGGAATACACGTTTGAAACAATATATTTTTATTCTGAATTCTCGGTCACCATTGACGTCAGACGTCAGCCTGCTGGAATATCCTTAGATAGATTTTTCAGCCACAGTGCAAAGCGGAAGTAATGCATAAGTGGGCTGTTTGAGCCCTTTTTTACTTTAACGTGGTATTCGTTTTGTGGTATAATTCAGTGTACACCCTCGTACAAGGGTTGCGCTCGAGGGCGGCAGATAAACACTTGTATTTGTATGAAACAATCTTTCATTTTTGACAGATTCAATTTTTTAAATTAACTAACTAACTAACCATCACGCCGTTTCACGCAGAGAGGATTGAACGCCACACTCTTCTATCCTGGCACACCACTTTTGCTTCGGCCACATTCATACATCTTCTCATACACGTTCTACGGTTGTTGCGGCTTTTAACAGGACCATCCTCAAATACTTGTAGTACCTGATCGTGCCAGGTCTTTCGCGGACGCCCTCTATTCCTGTTGCCTTCAACACTCGCCTCATATATTTTCTTAAACATTCTTTCCTCATTCATACGTTCCACATGACCAAACCATCTCAGCACTCCTTCTTTATTCTATCTACCACACTAGAGCCAGTATTGCATTCACTTCTAATTTGTTCATTCCTCACTCTATCGACCAAAGATTTTCCACACAAGAGTCTTAGTGACCGCATTTCCACCGCATCCAGTCTACTTTCATTCCTCTTTTGCCAATTCCAGGCTTGACTTCCATACATAAGGGTTGGCACTAGAACGCATATATTATGATATAACCTATTAAGCAATGCTTAGAGGTTGAAAGTGCATTTTACTTGGACCCGTTTTTGTAATCTGCTATATTTTTTTCCAATTTCTATCTTACTTTATAAGACATAAATATGTTTACTTATAAATGAAGATAATTCACGTGATGATTAGCGCTGCAGGGTATTTTTTTTTAAATTTTCACACGAAGCAAACACGTTGTGGTGAGACATAATATCTTTAAATAAAATAACTTTATTGAGTTTAAACTAACTAGTTTCAACTCGCATCTGCGTCTTCATCAGGGTTCAGTATTAACTAAACAAAAACAGAATTACAGACAATCAAGGAAGCATTACTTCCCTTAATGCTTTCTTGATTGTCTGTAATTCTGTTTTTATTTAGTTAATACTGAACCCTGATGAAGACTCAGCTGTGAGTTGAAACTAGTTGGTTTAAACTCAATAAAGTGGTGTTATACAAATGGTTATTTTATTTAAAGATATTTTTTTTAATTTTCGGAAGCAGTGTACAATCAGTATCCATATGGCAAGGCAAAAGATTCAAGAGACTGTAAAACAGTAGAATTGTTAGTGACGTTCTCTGCATATAAGTAGTAGTTTGGTGCCAAGACCAAACTGGAGATCACCAAATAGAAAGATCTCAATTAAGATGGTTCGGTCCCGTCTTGCGAATGCCAGAGACACGACTTCACAGATAAATCTTCTTGGCAACGAAGATAGCCAGTGTTCTGATTGTTCTAAGACATATTTGGCCTTGATTGACTAGATATACAAAACACATGAAGAAGGAAACGACTTGTCCCTAAGATAAGGGAACGAAAATGATGTTAAAATTAACAAATCGATTCGCCATAACATCAGATTACCGAAAATCACGTTAAGGTACTGATACACATGCTCAGTAGTGGCACGTGAGCATGCGCGGTATTGAGCTTCTTGAGCCATTGCTATTTAGTAGCATGTGTGTACGCACAATGCTAGTAATGAGCATGCTCATTTGATTTGCGGGTGGAAGGGGTATCTTTTCAACATGTGTGAACAGGCTTGCTTATGAGCATGCTAATGTCATTCGCGGCTAGTATCGATTATCGATGCGATCTTCTCAGTCCGCGACAGACGAAACAAATATGGTGCTTTGGGAAGATGACAAAACATTACTTTTCGTGACTTATTATAGGAATCACGAATGTTTGTGGAGTACTCGGTCACCGCTATATAAAAATAATATACGGAGAAATAATGTTTATGAAACTTAATTAAAAGACATGAATGATTCAAATCTAACAATAAAAATTATAAAAAATTAAATCAAAAATGTGCGGATGGAAACTCGGGAACTGTTTTGATTTATTGGTTCACTTGGGTTTCATATTTCAGTTCGCAAAGTTTCCATTTTGAACGAGAGCGTCTCTGTTCTATTAAAAGAGCATGCCAGTAATAAGCGTGTGTGTTTGATTGTTAGTTTTGTGCATAAAATAAGCATGATAATAACGAGCAAGTGTGTACAGTAATTAGAGTATGAGCGTGCTCAAAAATAAGCACGTGTATCGGTACCTTTAACAACGTCACTTCAAATGAACAAAAACGTTGAAATGTTGATATAGATGATCTCATAAATAGATGCCTGGCCTCGTGACGGGTGGCAGCATGCTGCGCCAGCTCATATTGTGCTCCTGCAAGTGGAAGATATTGGAAAATAAAATAGGACTACAGTACGGCCACTCTGTGATGTCACTTTTGACGATTAGACTTACACGAAGTTTCATAATTAATGACAGCTAAACATTGGAGGACAAAAGCTATACTTTATTGCGCGAACGCCAGAGTAGTGATGTCCATCAACATTAAATATGGAATGAACGAAATGATTCAAAATGTTATAGGATATTGATTGCCTGTATAATATGCGTAGAATACGCAGAATAAGTATCCAAAATAACACAACAAATCTGACAGATCGATTGTACCCTCTAAATGTGATCTTTTTCTATGGCATTATTAGAGGGCAAAGAAAACGGCTACAAAACAATAAAAGACGGATCAGACTGGGCTAATGTAGTGAATAGAACCGTGCGACGAATAAAGGAAGATTACGAAAGAGATATTAGAATCGATAATATTTTAGACAATGATATTATAATTAATTTAGGAAACGATAGCAGCGACGATAGTTCAATGGAGAGTGATAATAATGGGGATGAATCAGATTGAAACATTCAAGTAAATATTTTTATCTAAGAAAAATGTGTTTTAATATTCTTCTATAACCTTTTTTTATGTACAAAGACTTTCACACCGTGCGACGAATTTTTTTTTCGACTGAATTTTTTCGTTAATGATTTTAAGTGTGTCACAACACTATTACGATCTGTCAAAAATGCCATCTTACGATGGCTCGAGTATACGAGAGTTGCTTAAAGTCTACGGGCTAGGTACGTATACCGCGCTGTAATATGGGGAATAATAATAGGGATTCACAGACACCTACAAAGGGTGCAAGATAACAAAAATCGTTTGGAAGACGTCCCATGTAATTAAACCTGCGGTATAAACAGCGGGCGTGCGGTTAGCACTAAGTGCTAGTGCTAATATTAACAAAAACAAAATCATTATATAAATTATAAATTTAAAAAAAAAACAACAAATTCTTTATCGTTTGTCATCAAAAAAGAAATCTAATGAACAAATTTTTATTAATCAATCAGAAAAGACAAACAGAGAAATCAAATTGACGAAAAAATATTTTAACTGCTACCTGGATTCGAACCAACGGACCACCGTTCTATCCGGGTGTGGCGCGTTATCCAATTTCGCCACGGCAGTTTGGTAAGTTAACGAAAAATTTTCGACCTTACATGTAGTCACTTTTTAATTGATTATCATTTTTATTCCATTTTTAAAGCAATCCACTTTTTTACTCCCTTTATATTAACTCGTGGCGTCTGCTTGCTTGCTTGCTTGCCGGGTGAAAAAACTTTGGATCGATTTTTAACCCCTTTCCCGTGATCCAATCGAGCTGAAACTTGGCAAGTAGACTAGTGGCGACGATGAAGAAGTTCTATCAAATTTTTGTTAAAAAAAATTAATAATTATAGTATAATTTCGGATTTTTAGAAATTTTATTGTTTTTTTCAAATTGGAATCATTAGAAAAGTTTGATTCGGCGGCCCGATAACGTCGCAGAATATTTTCTAAATTTGAATTATTCCGTCGGTATACATAATAGGTACTTCTCTACGAACGTCGAAAATCTAAATTGACTGACCAATGTTTTTAGAATTTAATCTTCAAAGCATGAAGTGTCTTATCAAAGCTCAAAACATCTGACATTTTAGAAATTATTAAATTACTGTAAGTTTAGTGTTATGTTATATGTTTTAATTCGTCTTTAATTGTTGTTATATTTTACAAAGAAAGGGAGTATAATAAAAACTTGGTTTTAATGGGTTACTTTTTTTATAATGCAATAAAATATTTTTTCGTTAATTTGATATTTCTGTATGTCTTTTCTAATTCATTAATTCATTTGTTTAGTTTATTTTTTTACTATTGTTAAAACTAGTTACGTCAGCTCCGTATTAAAACGAGAAGTAAAAGAATGACGAGATTTCAAATGTAGACTCTACGCGTCTCCCGCAGATGTTAAAAAGTATACAAATTATACAGCTTCGTACCGTTCCTCTCCTCTGTCTCCACCGGCACCGAGACTCGTCTGCGAAATAAAAAGTTTAAATTAACTTTGTCAAAGTAGCGTTAAAAATGTAGGGATCAATGTTCTTCTTAATTTTATGCGGGGGATTCCCGGCCACGTGGGCGGCCGGTGTTGCGACGTTCCAGAAATCCCGCGCGAACGGGAAGACGGGAAGGCCTCACAAATATTTAATATCCCGGTTCCGGACCCCGGGGTGACGGGCGGCAGGACACGCGACAAAAGGCAGTTTGAATGCAAAATGTGTCCATTCGAATCGCGTGCCCGAATTCATCGGCTGAATTTTTCAAAGTCGGGTTACGTTTCTACACTCGCCCGACGTAAAAATCTGAACCATCGCGGTGTATATTGATTCCGCTGAGAAAATCTCAGATGTAAGCTCTCTAAATCCTTTTACTTTATACCGTGAAACGAAAAAGTAATAAAAAGATACCTACTTCTTGCTGAAACTCATGAAAATGTCAACTGCAAATCAGCCAGAAGGCATTTTTGTTCAGAATCTACATATTTGTGACAATTTCATGATAAAAAGCGAATAACTTTAAAAATTGAATAAAAATGTTAATCAATTAAAAGAGTAAGCCATAAAAACCAAGTTTTTATTACACTCCCTTTCTTTGTAAAATATAACAACAATTAAAGACGAATTAAAACATGTAACATAACACTAAACTTACAGTAATTTAATATGTTTCTAAAATGTCAGATGTTTTGAGCTTTGATAAGACACTTCATGCTTTGAAGATTAAATTCTAAAAACATTTGTCAGTCAATTTAGATTTTCGACATTCGTAGTGAAGTACCTATTATGTATACCGACGGAGTAATTCAAATTTAGAAAATATTCCGCGACGTTATCGGGCCGCTATGCTAGTAATCAAACTTTTCTAATGATTCTAATTTGAAAAAAACAATAAAATTTTTAAAAATCCGAAATTATACTATTATTATTAATTTTTTTAAATGAAAATTTGATAGATCTTCTTGATCGTCGATCATTCAGCTCGATTGGATCACGGGAAAAGAGTCAAAAATCGATCCAAAGTTTTTTTTTGACGGCAAGCCGGCAAGCAAGCAGACGCCACGAGTTAATAAAAAGGGAGTAAAAAGAGACCACAAAGTCGAACATTTTTCGTTTCCTTGCCAGACTGCCGTGGCGAAATCGGATAACGCGCCACCCCCGGATATGGAATGGAGGTCCGTTGGTTCGAATCCCGGTAGCACTTAAAATATTTTTTCGCAAATTGGATTTTTCTGTATGTCTTTTCTAGTTGATTTATAAAAATTTGTTTAACAATTCACAGAACTTCGTTCTGAAATTGCAACTTCACAATAATAATGTGTTTTCCTTAATATATAAATAAACTACGTTGGTTTATTAAGGGAAAACGTATAGATATAATACAATATTCAACATTTTGAAGTAACCGATTGACGCCCGTGTAGAAGTGAAGCCCACGGCACATGTAGATAATAAATTATTCAGTATGGGATTCAAACACAGTAGATTATTCTGACAGGAAAGAATTTATTTAGGAATTTTTTCGCGTGTTTCGATTTTATTATATCTCAATTAAAAGGTCATTCGAGCACCCCATTCAGTCCTAATTAAAAACCAAAAACCTTCTGGGATGTTCTCGAGTCTGTTAAGAATTTAAAGGGTGTTTTAAAAGTTAAATAGATATGTACCCTTGGAAGAAGTCCTTTCGCGGAAAATCGGCCATGTAAATTTGCTTCTTCAATATGTCTTTTTATGGTCGTCTGCGATGCGGGATTAACTCGACCGCTGTTTAATGCGAATCGTATAATTCAGGGGGCGTCATTATTATATTCAGCTTGAGAAGTATATTTCTGTCTTCCACGCCAATTTCGATATTTCTGACTACATGAAGTTTTATAATTCACTACTGCATTCAGAGGCCATTAAATATTTAATTTATATTATTTTTTCAGTTTACGTAAAATTGTAATTGTACCTAGTACGTGTACGTAAGAGTGCACGTAAAAACGTAGTAATTCCAACGGGGTATCAGGTTTTTCAAATATTTAAGAAAACTCAAAACAAATTACTGAATATTTTTGTATGCATTTTCTGTATGTTTGAAATTTTAGCATGCAGAGTTTTCACACGTTACAAGTTATTAATACAAATCTGTTTTCAACATTATTACCGTTATCTGGCAAAATCCTCCCGTTGTCTTTTAATGTATGCCAAATAAGAACAACTTAATAAAGTAAAAATAATAAAATATTTTTGAATGTTTTATTACTACCTATTACTGTTACATTACAAAAAAATGTAAATTGTAGATACATTTAGAATATTTTTAATTTGTCCAAATTTTTCAAGAAAACAGTACTGGATTTTATCCCAGGGGACAAATTATAGCTAGCTATCTCATAGAGTCGAAATTATATTTTTTATGGGAAAATAGGTATATAAGTTTTTTTTGGGCTTTCGATCTATCGTACGGCTGGCTTAAGTGATTACTTTACACAATGAAACTTTCACCATTTCCACCCATGGTAGAATGCACATCTGTGAAACAGGTTGTAAAACTTAAATGTATATACAACGTCCAAAAAAAATGTGATAGATGTGGTAAAATTTCGCCTCTATGAGACATCTATAATAATATCTTGATTGCAGACAAATTTTACTGATCGGAATTTCTTACACTAGTAACTATCCAAGGTACCTGGGTACTCAACCTGGATGGACTTTCCCACTTACACGTTCGATATTAGGTTCACGTCATGAATTCTTAATTGGGTAATTCCAATACATGCAGTTTTTCCTCAACATTCAATACGATATATCATTCCATCTCGTAGCAATGTCCGTCTTCCCTTTCAAATAATTTAAATAATGGAGATCCAAATGGATGATGGCGTTTATGAATAAAATTATTTAAACATGAAATCGAAAATGGGTACCCGGGTACCCGGTCAATAACATAAGGGTTAAAAAAAGTGACCCATAAAAACCAAGTTTTTATTATACACCCTTTCTTTGTAAAATATAACAACAATTAAAGACGAATTAAAACATATAACATAACACTAAACTTACAGTAATTTAATATATTTCTAAAATGTCAGATGTTTTGAGCTTTGATAAGACACTTCATGCTTTGAAGATTAAATTCTAAAAACATTCGTCAGTCAATTTAGATTTACGACATTCGTAGTGAAGTACCTATTATGTATACCGACGGAGTAATTCAAATTTAGAAAATATTCCGCGACGTTATTCAAACTTTTCTAATGATTCCAATTTAATATAAACAATAAAATTTCTAAAAATCCGAAATTATACTATAATTATTTTTTTTTAACGAAAATTTGATAGATCTTCTTGATTAAGAATGTTCTTAGGTTTTCACGGCCACTCAGAATCTTCAAGTTTGTGTTTACTGGGGTATTATGCCGTGTTGTTACGACCTTTCGGGCCAAAGGTCGTAACAACACGGCATAATACCCCAGTAAACAAAAACTTGAAGATCTTCTTGATCGTCGCCACGAGTCTACTTGCCAAGTTTCAGCTTGATTGGATCACGGGAAAAGGGTCAAAAATCGATCCAAAGTTTTTTCGTCAAGCAAGCAGACGAGTTAAAAGAAAGGGAGTAAAAATATAATATATAATTATTTGAACCGGTTATTTTTTGTCGGATGACGTCACCAAAACCGGGCAAGAAACGAGTGTCGCTATTCATCTTCCGTAGCGGAACAGCGCGGCGCGGGTTCGCCTCCAGCGGACAGCAGGCTTAGGCGCAAAAGCCTCCAAAACCCGACGCCTCGAGACATGGATTCTCGCGGCGGAAATAAATAAAGCACCTACTTCCCGATTCCGCGTGCTTTATACGTGTCCCCCCCCTGCGCACTTTATACGGGCGTCCCCGCGCGATCCTTTTATATTATTTGAATCTCCGACCCGTACGTATAAAGTACTCGAAGAAGAAATAAATACACTTCCAATAAATATTAAATCGGGCATTTGCATCGCGGGCCCCATCTGGCGGACGGGCGCAGAGTCCGATTCGGGCGGCGGTAACGGCGGGCCGCAGCCGCTCGGACGGCGCCGAATATTTTAATGCGGCGCGGAAAATTCCCCGGAATGCGACCGCGCGTTTACAATTTCGCCGACAGCTGAACTTGAGGCGCGGCAGTCGTAAAAGGGAACTATAAAGTCGCCGCGGTGTAAAAACGTGTTTGCGAATTTACCCGCTAGATGGCGCTAGTGAAGTTGAATCTAAATAAAATATGAATCTGCGGTCGGTCGGGCTCCCCGCGTTCGGTTTGTCAGTCACGGCGACAGACCTGAATAAAACATCCGGTGACGAATGATTATTCGAGCGAGTCCTGGCACAGTTTTGATTGCTTTTCCAAATGATGTATCAGACATTCAGTTTTTAAATTCGATCATGTGACATGACGACATGCATCTGGTAAAAACGCTACAGGTCAACCACTGAGAGTACTATCTCATTCTGTTATCATATGCCTGTGGGGTCAACAACCCGTTTCCCCACGCGTTTTAACCAGCGCTGACTTTTGCCAGAATTCTCACGGAAACTCAATAGCGTGAAAATAATCTACATCAGAGATTAGAAACCGCTGATTTGACACATCTCACATTATAGGAGAATAATTCACACGCGGATTCCGCTGACACCGCGATCCCACGCAAACAAAGGAAAATAAAAAGATGCTGATGGGCCATTTCTTACACACGTTTTTGTACACGTCTAGCAAACAAAATTGGGATATAAAAGACGGACATACCAATTCAGTTCATTTCCTCGCCGTCACCGTGAAGTCAAGCTGCGCGGCAACTACCGTAGCATCATCTAGCTACGCAGTTCGTTCCCTCGCCTTAACCACAAAGTCACGCTGCCCGAAGATTGCTACCCGGAGCACAGCTCTCTCTACGCCATACGATCATCTTCAGCCTTCCATAGCTACGACATCAAACCACGATCTCAAGTCTCCAATCCATCGATCATCATCTGCCCCATGGCTGCATTGACTTCACTACCTCCAGCAGCGAACACTGTCTGCTTCTGGCGGTCCAACATTATCCTCATCGACCTCACCACGACACGCCGCCTACATCAGTCGTCAGCACCATCTCCAGCTCCCAGCACGATCTTCGCCTTGACCAATTACTGCACCCGCCACACACACGCGACCAGAAACAAATTGACGACCCCAGGTGTACCCCAATCAGCCGTACCGTTATCTAACGAGGTCGTCATAATGTAATTCGAAGATAAATAAAAAATATAAAACTGATCGCGATTTTCTGTTCACCATCAGCTGTTTTTCATCCCCACATTGTACAAAAGTGGGATACCAGTCACGGTACCCCACATGTCTTCTTCATTTATATGAAGCTAATAGTTGTGCAAATGAGAAACTTCTCGGCGGTTTACCTCTACTGCTTGTCACTGAATAATTCTCCTACGACAGATTATGTGAAAAAATGTATCTGAATTCGAACACTTTTTTTAAGTCAGGGAGCACATTTGATCATAAGAAAAAAACAAAGTTAGAAAACACTGATGGTACTTCCATGTGCTGCTTGCAAAAGCAAGTGCTATCATCTGGCCATCATTTGTGCAACTCAATCACATTCTCGTACACTGTAAGGTTTGATTAATCCAGCAATACATTTAATCCAACGTAAGTGGATGAACCAGAATTTAATTCCGGCTTTCATCATTTCGTGGAGCACTTGAAACAAGCTCGTGCAGCTCCTTCTTCTTCTTCATCAGCCCTCGTTCTCCACTGCTGGATATAGGCCTCTTCCTTCCCTTTCCATCCTTCCTTGCGATTTTTAGATCTTGTTCATCTGCTGTCGGTTTCCATTAGCGAGGATGGTGAGATGTTGAGATTCTCGACAATTCCTTTTCAACAATAATTTTTCTCCATCTTTTTCTACAGTCCATAGCCGTTTTAACTGAATAAGTAGTAGCGTCTTTGATCCTGGCCGCTTCCTGTGGCCTTCCAGTTTTCCACCACCAGATTTTTCCAGGTTCCTACAAAGTAAAGGATGCGCATATAAGCTGACAGTCGTGGATAGTTTCGATCACGTAATCGCAAAAAATATTTTTTAAAAATGTACGTGTAGATACCTACTCATGTACGCGCGGTATAAGGTATACTTAAAATCTAAAATTAGTTGGTGGGAATTCGTAAAAAAGTTCGTTGAATGTATGTTTTTAAACATACATTTTTCTTCGCGACAACGCGATATCATAATTTTTTTATCGATCATCATTTTCTCGGTAACAGCATGATCTAAGTTTACGTCCATTGCTCGCCACTTGCTACGTATTTCGTTAAATACATGTTCCTCGTACGTTTTCTCAATTCTGTCGGTTTCGCTCAATCTGTCATCCATCATTTTTTCTAGTAGGATCACCATCAAAATCCATAGGCAAAATCAAATTGGAGGTAAAATTGTAAAAGTAATTTTTTTTCATTTCGCCCGGGTGTAATGTAATAGACACTGATATAATCTAGTGCAGCTACCGGCAGATACGCTTGGCCGTCCGGCACGCCCATTGTGCAGGGCCGAACCGGTACAAAGGCGCCCCTACGTTATGTCATCCATAACTGAGCGGTCGAATTAATTACCGGGAGCCCGATTCTACACTCCCTCGCGGTACGTAAACCGAGAGCGAGGACCACTTCTGATAAACATTTCCCATTTAATTTAAAACTGGACGACATTAAACACTGGATAATATTAATACTGGACAACATTAATACTGGATAATATTAATATTGGACAACTAACTAGAAGTCATGTCACCAACTATATTTTTAATTCCCCACTGCAAAGCTTCCTAGACTAGCAAACAGATACGAGCAACTGGACATCTTTGCCAATAACAGTATATTATTCAAACATATTTTAAAAGGTGTATTGAAAGATTACTAGTATTTGTCGAATTGGACTTAAATAATTGATTTATATTTGTATGTATAATTTTTATAATAATATTACTTTCAATGCTTGTGCTATATCTTTTCACCCTACATTAATATTTTTTTGTTTTTAAATTTCTATTTTATTATGTTTGTGTTATATCTTTTCACTCTACATTAATATTTTTTTTGTTTTTAAATTTCTATTTTATTATGTTTTTCTTATGCTTCTGCTTCTTATATACATACTTGCTTTTTACTTTATATTATATTTATCTTTATATATTTGTATCTATATTTTAAGTATTTTCTTTTCTTTTTATGTCATTATTATGTTTACATGTTTTTTTCTCTTTAAACTATCTATAATTTTTTTTTTAAATAGAGATGTGAACACGGAATACGTGTCACATCAATATTCTTACTATTTTCAAACTAAGCTAAACGCTTGTGCTATGAAAATAGGACTAACTTACTAGTCTGGAGTGAGGTTCGAACTCGCGACCTTTGGATCACGAGGCCAGTGTCCTAACCACAAGACCAACAAGCTACTATTTACACTTACCTATCTATTGTAAAAGCCCTATAGGGCGTTAATTAATAGATAATAATAATAATCATAATAATAACATTAATACTGGACAACATTAAAACTGGAAAACACTTACTTGCTTTTCCACTTGACAACATTAATAGAATGCCACCAGTATAAATTGGCGTGCGAGGGAGAGCGTCCCTGTCGCGAAACAGAAGTTGCCAGGGTGTAAATTTATTACACAATACATAATATACAGAGTGTCCTGTACATTGACAACTATATTTTATGATATTATAATAGAAATTTGGTCGGGCAATACTAAAGAAAAGTAATAATTTAACAATAAACCAATTAACAATAAACCAGTAATGGCGGCCGCTCTGTCTAGATGGTAATATTGGTCCATTATTTGCTTTTTCAGCTTCGCAAAACTTTAAAACTACGTTGGCAATTTCCATTGCACCGCCTGCAAGGTGTTGCAAGACTGTTTTGGACATAATTCAGTGTATATTGGAAAGATGTCACAGCTCACGCTCAAATACGAGATTGAACTGAATGACAGGGCGATGGGTTACCGCCGGGTGCGGGCGTGCCGGGTTTTATTTCCAAAGTCACCGCACGCCAATTTACGTTGGGCAAGCTATACTGGACAACATTAAAACTGGAAAACACTTTCATACTCATTTTCCAGTAGGATCCAGGTGGAAAAAATAGTAAGAATTTTTTTTGTAACGTTGTAAACTTGTAAGTTTGTAACGATAAATACGACTCTGAGATTGTATTGAAGTCCATTCTCTGTGATATATTTTTAGATATCAAACAGAACATTCCAGTTGTCAGAACATATATGTATATGCCAAATAACGTGCGTGATAGAATGTTGATTGTTCGTAAGATCGGACACATGTATAAAACATGTTAAATAGCTATTTTTTTAGATTTTGTAAAAAAAAAAACTGTATAAATAGGTACATTTATACTTTGATTTTTTTTTGTATACTGGCAAGAGCACAAAATCTTCAAGATATTTTTATTATAATGCGTAAAGCAAAAATTCGCAAACACAGCTTATTCCGTCTGAAATTCTAGACCAATATCAGCTTTCATAATGCTTTCAAATTTCTATTTGATCATCAAATAATAAGCCAAGACGTTAAATTGCTTGTTCCACGATTTTCGATATTTCAACAACAAAAAATATTTCTTTGATATATATATACAACCTAATTTAGGATGTTTAATTTTTTGCCTTTTTTACTGAAATTTAAGGGAATATAAAATTTATACATATAAGAATCCAAATCGTGAGCAAAACCAGAAATTTAAATAGGATATATGATCGTTCGATACCACACTTAACATCTAAAGTAAAAACCCATTTAACTTTGATCGCGACTTGCGCATAACAAATTTGTGCCAGACCTTTAAATGTAATCTTTCTTAAAAACGACGTTACAATGATGACGCTAAAATCTCAAATTAGACAGGAAAATTGTCTCTTATTAAAAACAATACAGTTGGTACATTACTTTCCCGTAGAGTTAATTCTGCACCAGAAACGCAAAACATGCGCACCGTCTCTGAAAATGTTGCCTCGAAGTGGAGCATACACGCCATATATAATATGCTGCAGTTAAATTATTCCGAACTGGAGGTCTCACGCAAAACCCGCACTTATAATATATTATTGCACGTGTTTTTGGAACGGAACATCTTGTACATTTTCTAAGGCGGGCGCTCCGTGAAAAAAATCACTTGGAATGAGGCCTACGAAGTTTTTTTTTTCATGGTTTTATTGCTGTTCAATATAATATTTATTACACAATTGTGTTATTCATAGTTCCTCTCCATGTAAGAGCATTGCTCTTGTGCTCGGACAAGGAACTATGAATTTACATTTAATTACTTTCATTTTATTATTTTATATTATATTACATATCGACGGCTCCTACGTATAATATCGTAACCCACAAATCGACGATTTTTAGTTTTTTGTGTATTTCATATGTATTTAATTATATCTTTATTTTCAAGAAAGAAAAAAAATTATTTTGCAATAAATAACGTTTTTTCGGACGTATTTTATCGTATCTCAAACAATCACATTTTTTTTTCGAAGCATACTATCATATGTAACACTTACGATAATTTGCGTTGGAAAATAACATAAGATAATTTTATCGTATGTAACACTTACGATAACATACGTTGGAAAATAACATAAGATAATTATCGTATGTAACACTTACGATAATATGTGTGAGAAATTAACATAAGATAATTATCGTATGTAACACTTACGATAATATGTGTGAGAAATTAACATAAGATAATTATCGTATGTAACACTTACGATAATATGCGTGAGAAAATAACTAACTAACTAACTAACCATCACGCCGTTTCACTGCAGGGGTAGGCAGAGAGGATTGAACGCCACACTCTTCTATCCTGGCACACCACTTTTGCTTCGGCCACATTCATACATCTTCTCATACACGTTCTACGATTGTTGCGGCTTTTAACAGGGCCATCCTCAAATACTTGTAGTACCTGATCGTGCCAGGTCTTTCGCGGACGCCCTCTATTCCTGTTGCCTTCAACATTCGCCTCATATATTTTCTTAACCATCCTTTCCTCGTTCATACGTTCCACATGACCAAACCATCTCAGCACTCCTTTCTTTATTCTATCTACCACACTACAGCAATGAGAAAATAACATAAGAAAATTATCGTATGTAACACTTACGTTATTTTACGTCGCGTCTTTTCCGAAGTAAAATGTTGTAAGTCATTTATACGATATTTTACGTCGCGTCTTTTCCGAAGTATAATATTGTATGTGCATTTCTACAAAAACCTTTAATAATTTCAACTTTTTTGTTATTATTTATGAAACTACAGTATAAAGTTAAATATTGAAACGAAATTTCAAAAAAATTGGGCAATATTTAGATTTATACCGGACGAAAATATGTTCAAATCCTTCTCCTGTAAAATTGAGTTTTGTGGGTTACGATATTATACGTAGGAGCCGTCGATATCTAGGATGAAGTAGTAGAGTGAACGTCTTTGACTTTGAAGGTAATGGTGTCTAGTTCAGTTCATAGAGATGTTCTTTCAATTTGCTCTTCAATTGTTCTGTATCCTTTATCTTTTTCATTTCGATTGGGAGGTTGTTAAAAAATTTCATTCCTGAGTATATGAAACCTTGTTGATATTTTTTTGTATTGCATTTTGGGATTTTAAAATTGTCTCTTAATCTTGATGTTGTGTTTTTTTCGAAATTTGCCTGATCGTTTTCTTTGATAAGTTGCACAATTGATACTCTTTTGTATATAGATTCCACCTTTGGGAT
The DNA here is from genome assembly GCA_016648135.1 of Agrypnia vestita. Taxonomy (NCBI): domain Eukaryota; kingdom Metazoa; phylum Arthropoda; class Insecta; order Trichoptera; family Phryganeidae; genus Agrypnia; species Agrypnia vestita. The sequence continues at coordinate 120,562 of JADDOH010006132.1, read as the reverse complement.
TGGAAACATTTTGAACATGTTGATTTTTTTTAAGTATGACTTTAATAATTGTTCTCTGAATTACTTTAATTCGATCTATTACATTATTATAAGTTCCACCCCACCCTATTATTCCATATTGGAGTAGTGAATGGACAGTTTTCCAGATTATCGGCCGTATTCCGAAAATGGCATGATTGGGATCTCAAGATTGTTATCTCAACACTTAATAGGCGAGGCGGCCCTCGTAGCGCAGTGGGTATGACACTGGCTTCCCACACCGAGGGTTCCGGGTTCGATTCCCGGTGAGGTCATAAAAAAAAAAAAAAAAAAAGAAGAAGAAGAAAAAAGAAGAAGAAGAGACTAAAAAAAAATAAACGAGATATAGGTGTGAAAACTTCGCGGTATTTAAATAGTATATTATCATGTATCTGCTTTGCACTCTTATTTCTGGGGGTACAATTATTTTTAGGAGTCTTTTTTGCATGTTGAGTATTTTTCCCATATCCGTTTTGTGAGTTCCTCCCCAAGAAAATATTCCATATGATAATATAGCTTCGGCTAGGCTTATGTATGTCATCTTCAGGAGTTTAAATGTTAATATGTTTTTAAATTGATGTAGTTTAACAAAGCAAACTCGGTATTTTGTACATGTGTTTCGAAATTATAATTTTTGTCTATTTTTAATCCGAGGTATTTGTATGTATTTATTATTTCCAGTTCTTTACACAGTTTATATTATTATTATGTATGCATTCATATGAACGTGCTTTTATATTAGTTATATTTCCTCTTTTATTTTGTCAAGATGTAATATAATATTTTTCTCTGTTTATTATTAAGTTGTTGTCGTGGGACCATTTCGATATTAGATTCAAGTCATGAATTTTAATTGGGTAATTCCAATACATGCAGTTTTTCCTCAACATTCAATACGGTATTATATCATTCCAACAACATACGCTTGCAATCGATTCTCAGATAGATTCTGATAATGTTTTACTGTTTCATTCATAGGTTTTTTGACTCTCATTTTTACATCACACAGTGTCTTATTCAATTAATTTTCAGTGTATATATTTTTTATTATAATTTACTGAGTTATTTTAAAATGTGTTTATAATTTAATTTTTGATTACCATTTTGATTGCTTTCTTGTTAATTTTTCTTAATGGTGTTTAAAATGTGAGGAAATCTGTTTTAAAAGCGACCGTATTACAATTTTGATAATGTATTAGAATATTTTTAGAATTACACAGGTATTGTGAATGCATGTGAAATATAAGTTTTAAGTTTTTTTTGTGTGCAATACAAGTTAGTTTAATATTATAAAATTAATTTATTTGCTAATAATTTTTAATAAAATCGATGGAATTTTTTATTATTTTCATTAAAATCATTTCTATTGTTACTTCTTACTAAAAAAGTCACGTTATACTATTACCAACGGGAGATAAAACTACTTGGAATCAATTAAAATAATAAGGCTTAAAAACGATTTAGCTCATGTGTGACTTCATGAGGGTCTCTAACTAAAGATCATTTTCTCTTGGGGTAATGGAGAATTGACCCCCTCAGTTCGACCAATAGCGCTGATGCCACCGACCGATTGTGCGGATCAGATTTTGGGCAATTTATAGGCCCCAGAAATGAACGGTGATTGGATCGGACATTGGGGACCAAAGGTGGGATAGGGGAGTTTAACTAAAACACAAATTTAAAAATTATTGCGCTGTTCCGCACAAAAAAAAATAACAAAATTTTGCGATCAGAAACGATTTTACGGTCCAAATGGTATTTCTCTCTTTTCAAATGTATTTTTTGATGAAGCAGAGAAATTTCATACTGTCACTTATTATTAAAATAAAATAAAAATTTCGAAGGACTCGAGACATTACTGATTGGAATATTTAGTATTTGAAGTATTTTTTTATCAATTACAACGTACGTGATTTCTAATGGCCATGTTAATGTGTACTTGAATGCCTTACACGTTACAAGTTACTGAAGTCTGTGACCAGTTTATTACAAATCTGTATAAATATCATTCTTAATTGAAGATTATATTATTTAATAACATGAAAGGAAGCATGCAAGGTAAAAAAGCTGTGTTTGGTATATGTAACTCTTTTCATTTAAGAAAGACAATCGAATTAGTATATTAGTATATCTACGTGTAAGCCGTGTTTATACCCGTAAACACCAACACAACAAAACAATGCTCGTCTTACGCACGGATTATACTTATTATACACGGACAATACTCTTCCCCGTATTACAAAAATTTTCAGGAAAAATATTTATATCTTTTTTCAGAGAAAAAACTGACGTTAAAGAGGACAATTCGTTCATTTTGTACGTAAAACTTAATTTCAAATCCTGTAAAATATTTTTTAGTAGACTTCTTAGTTTACGTAGGGGCCATAACTATTTATATTTGGACATTGTTAGAATATTTTTACTAAAAATTAAAGCAGGAATCGACCTGTATTGTATTGTTATATATTATATGTACTACGCATATACAAAAATATTGTGTATACAAAAAATAAGAATATTTTTAAAAATTGTCAAGAGAAATTTCATATAATACTTTCTGCTAGAATAATTTTTGCCAATGGATAATGCAGTGGATACATTTTTTTAAAATCTGTCTAAATAAATTTTAAATCTGAATAAAGATTTCATATCCCTTAAGTGCGATTATCTACATTATATTAATTCGTACATTATATCTTCCCTTCTACTTCTACTCCCGTCCCACATTCCACTCCACCCTCTCAACTCGCTGTTAAAGTAAGTTAAAGTAAATTACTATATTCAGTGGAAAATTTGTAATTGGCATAATTTTAAAAACCATTATTTCATATTTGTTAAGATTGTTGTTTTGCTGTTAATTTTCCCCAAAATAAAATAAATAAATAAATAAATCTCAGAACTTGTTTTTATGACTAAATAAATGCCTTATGCCAGGATGCCCTTAATATGGAGTGAGTTCAGGTCGACAATTCGTATCGTAGCAATTTTCTGTTGCCTTCAACATTCGCCTCATATATTTTCTTAACCATCCTTTCCTCGTTCATACGTTCCACATGACCAAACCATCTCAGCACTCCTTTCTTTATTCTATTTAACCACACTACAGCCAGAATTGCATTCACGTCTAATTTGTTCCACACAAGCGCGTCTTAGTGACCGCATTTCTACCGCATTCAGTCTACTTTCATTCCTCTTTTGCCAATTCCAGGCTTCACTTCCATATATTAGGGTTGGCACTAGAACGCCATTATGTGCCTCTAGTCTTGCTTCCTTTGACAGTTTGACGTATTATTTTTTTAAGATAGGTTCAACTGTCAATTTGTTTTCATGCTGTTTGTGTAAAATTGAATATATTATATTGATCGTGCTGCTGCCGTAAATAAATAATTAAAAAAAAAAATGTCTTCAGATAGTGATGTCAATTTCGTCGGATGAAGAACAAATGACAAACGAGAGAGAAATTTTGGGATGTTATATGTCATCACTGACAGTTCTAAAACCATAGACTAGAGCACTAAAAAAATAACCAAGTTAAAATTTAGTATTAAAAAAAAAGTTAGTATAAAAACCAAGTTTTAATTATACTCCCTTTCTCATTTACTAGTGGAAACTGGTTTGGCGCTTAACCTACGCGTTGGGCTTCGGTCGGGCGACGCTACGAAAGGGAGTAATAAAAAATTTCCAAAAATCTAAAATTATACTGTAATCAGGTTTAGTGTCTACCTTAAGCGTTGGAATCTCCATACAACTTAGTAGGTTGCATGAAAAAAACATTAGTGTCTGTAATTGTCGATGTACTAATGGATATTTGGTCTTTCGTTTAAAAGATTGCTTTTCATACTTTGTTCCTCACTTTTTTGGTTTATTGCTCCCTTTTCTCTCATACCGGTGGTTAGATTAGCGTTTAAGATTTGAAATCATATTGGTATATGCGTCGTTCTTAATTGAGCTCCAGTTGAATATTTCAAGATTACGTTGTTTTGTTGATTTATTGTAACTGAAAACTTGTGAATACTCTGTATAAATAAAATAAAATAAAAAAATATATCGGCCGTAAATCGGTTAGCAGAAAGTTGGAAAAATGTTTGTATTACGTATTAACACTCCCCTTACGGAACGGGGTACAACTTAATCCCAAAAACCCCTATTTTTAAAACTATTTAATAATTATTAACGATATTGCGCTGGCATTCTTTGTAATCCTCATGAATATCACAAAGAATACAACACCCAAAGAAAGTAATATGATAAAGTGTAATAAGACAGGCAAAAGAAGAAAAAAAAGGTTTTTTTCATAAAAAATCGTCAATACTCTATACAATACGCTCACTTCATTCTGCTTGCATGGCTTCTGTCAGTCGGACGCTTGTGAATCATGAGATGTCAAAATACTTATAATTTAGTAAAATCTTCTTCGTATTGTATAAGAAATGTAATTAAAAATATTATATGTAATAGATTTGAGGAACGTATGTCGCGACGCCAGAAAGAGACTGCATGACAGAGAGAGAGAATGTATAAAAAGGCGCGTGAATGTCGAGTCGAGCCTCTTTTACTACCATTGTTATCAAGACCGCATCTTACTGTATAAACGATTGTCTAAACCATTATTGTTACCGAATAAATACTTACGAGAACAAAGTCTTTACTTGGAGCAACCTCATCCCGAAATAAGATTATTACATTATAGAACATTTGAAAACCATTATACTTCATTAAAACGCAAATTTGACTGGGGTCCCGTTTGTCCCCCGCTCAGGCCTCGATTCTATTTTCGATCTCCCGGTATCCGAAGGTTAAGTAAGTACAGCGAACTTCAAAACTCATCCAATAAAGATCAACCCCCTTAAATATTAAAAAAACGAGTATCAATTTTTGTTACGAAATCATTTAAAATAAATTTCATTCCCCGAACCCTCCGGGAATAGATTCCCCCATAAATTGGGCCGCCCCAAACTCGTGAAGTGCCGGTCGAATATCGTAAACTAAACAACGTTCAGGTGAGAGTCTCGGCTGACTTAGGTTGGACTTACACGCCAAATCATAAATTGCATTTTACAAACTGTCTTAACAGAATCGTTTCAAGGTTTGGAGATAAATTCATTACAATCTTCGATATGAATTTATCTCGCCCGCTCGAAATTATTCCGTTACGACCTGTGATATATAGGGGTTAAAATATATATTCTTTGTATAAAGTAATCATGACTAATTTGATTAAATTAATTGTAAAATGTTAAAATAAAATATCTATTAAATTGTTATACAACACTTTTTATGAATTAACTCAATATAATATATATATATATCTATATATATATATATATATTATATATATATATATATATATATATATTAGTGATGTTCCGACTAGTCGGTAAAGCCGACTATCCGGCCACTTTCGTAGTCGGCGACTAGTTGACTATTCGGCAAATTCGGTACATTCTTGAACAGATACAATTCCGAGCGGCCAATGCACGGGCGTGGATAATATGCGTATCCTTGTTATAATAAATCACGAAATTGATTTTATTTCTGTATTATAGTCATTTGGGAGAGAGTTTAATTATATTTTTTTAAATTAACAAAAAGTTAACATCATCATCATCATTCTTGGCACTACAACCCTTGGTGGGTCTTGGCCTCCTCAATAATTTTCCCCCACTCATCTCGGTCTAGTGCCAGCTCTCTTCAGTTTCGAAGCTCTAAGGCAGAGATATCTTTGAGGACGTTGTCACTCCATCTTAGTTTTGGCCTTCCTAAGCTCCTTCGTCCTATTGGCCTTGAGTTCAGTAGGGACTTTGGTGCTTGATGCTCGGCTAACATAAAAGGTATTAATGCCCATCGCCCACTTAGGCAGTCAAGCGAACGTATTGACACTCATACAATCATATAGTTTGGTAGCCACCAGACTTGTCTACATTAGAGCACGGTCGCCGAGCAGAGAGAATTTCGTACATTGACCCTACGCTATGTACCCTTGTCGCACGCGCACAATTATGTTGCTGTCACGCTCGCTCCCTGTACTTGTGCGAGCATGTTAGCAACATAATTGTGCGCGAGTGACAAGAATACGTAGCTTAGGATCAATGTGCGAAATTCTCTCTCCTCAGCGACCGGGCTTTATATGTACACATTTTTCGTTACTTTAGTAATTACGAGTATGTCTTGAAATGATTTGTTTCGTGTACACATATTAATTTATTATTTATAATGTCACAATTTAAAAAAGGTTGTTATTATATTATTTTATTTTTTCACAGCTACGATCGCGACCAACCCTTCAGCTTCCAGCTTGGAGTCGGCCAGGTCATCAAGGGATGGGACCAGGGATTGATTGACATGTGTGTCGGTAAGCCATTTCGTATTATTTCGATTTATCCATACTAAGCCCTCGTTCAGACACGCGGGAACTGCGCGATTTGAAACCGCAGATTTGTGTTCAGACAGCGGCGGTTCGTAAGCGATTGGTGTGCCCGAATAGCGTTAGTTTGAAAATGGAAGTCGACGAAGAGATACTAGGTTTACTGTGGTTGCTCATAAAAAAAAAGTTTTTATTATACCCCCTTTCTCATTGAAATAGGTTTCGCGCCTACGCCACTCGTCGAAAGTTAAACAATATATAAATCGTTAAAATTTCGAAAAATCTAAAATTATACTATCATTATTAAATTTTTTAAACGAAAAATTGATAGATCATTTTTACCGTCGCCACGAGCTCGAAAAAGGGTTAAAAATCGATCCAAAGTTTTTTCGGCAGACAACCAGACGCTACGAGTTACTTTTAACTTTTAAAGGGAGTAAAAAAATAAAATAAAAAGGCAGTTTTGGGTGCATCCAGTATCAAGTGGTCAGTACGTAACATTATATCCCAAATTGTGAATGTTTGAGGGAATTTTTTTTGACTTTTTGAGAATGTCAATAAAATCTTTTGATCGGGGAAGATATTTCGAGCCCTGAAACAGAAGAAGAACACCAGAAGAAAAACTCGTAGTAACTTTTGAGATTTATTAATTGGTCATCAAAATCAGCACCAGGTCTCGAACCTCACTCCAGATCAGTAAGTTAGTCCTATTTTCATAGCGCAAGCGTTTAGCTTAGTTTGAAAATAGTAAGAATATTGATGTAACACGTATTCCGTGTTCGCATCTCTATTTTTTTTTTTTTTTTCTATTATAATAGACGACTGCGAGCCAGAAATTTGTGATGATTGAGATGATGGCGATGGTGACGCAGACGGAATGATAGCAGAAGAAGAAGAAGCAGAAGGCTGAAGAAGAAACGGCGCCGCGCGATTCTATTTTCTAGCAGTTGAGTGGCGGTAACCACGCGGTTACGTCTGGACGATTACATAAATACCTACATCCCACGCGATTCTGAAACCGCGCGGTTCCAGTTGTGTCTGAACAAGCCCTAAGAGTCCACCACAGTGCACAAAAAACAGAAATGATAAATATTTTGCGCCTGCATTAAAAGTCAATTATTAATGTTATTAATAACAAAATTAAGTTTTTTATATGTCGGGACAAAGAAATGTTATTTTGTTATAGCATATGTGCAAAAATATATTTATAAAAATTTCATTTTACCCTTTCACGCTTACCAAATTAGAAATTATTAGGTATTTTCAGTTATACAGCTACCATAAACAATGAGAATTAACAAACACGTGAACTGAATAAATTATAAAATCAAATACCCCAAAATAACTATATAAGTACCAAGGCACTCAGGCTCGAATTCAGAGTCAATACTAAAAGCCTTAAAAGCGTAATTTTCAATACAAAATAACACTTTTAAAGTGTACCTTAACCTCTAAGTATTGACTCTGATTTCGGCCTAATAACCTAGTGAAACCAAGTTGGAATACATAGCAGGGCGTCATGAGTCATGAGTAGGGTTTGGGTGATTTTATCACAAATTACATGATTAGATTTCTTTATAAAATATTCGGCAGTATTCCGAAAATATCAAGATTGTTACTACAACACTCAAAAATAGACAAGACGTAAATCTACGACTTATTCAGTTATCAGTCAAAAATAAACGTATTTATGCCTTTAATTAATTTATATTTACCACCTTTGCAATTTTAGATGTGACCTTTGGAAAGTTGTCGTGAATCTACGTAGTCTAATTAGTATGATATAGTTGTTAGGGGAATGTAAGGGATTCATAAACAATTGACATTAAAAACCCAAAAGTAGAAGCAGAAACTGCATTCTGTGTTTTTATATCTACATAAATATACATACGATGGTGCAACATCACTTTTCAACACCCAGTAGTTGTGCAGTAATGGCATAAAAACCATTTCAAGTTAAAGTAAAAAGTTAAACTGCATCAATATTTTGTTACATATACAGGGTTATTAGTAAAACATTAATAACCTCGCAGGACTATATTCCTGTCTTGATTATGAGTCGAAAATGTTCAAGCTATTATGACCTAATATCAATAGTTTAGGAGATATGCGACATCAAAGTTTGCATTTTGTGTTCAATATTTCTGATTTATTTTTTGTAAAACGTTGGACTATCATTAGTAGTAACATATATCGAATATGAAAAATTTATTCCCTTTAATAAAAGTCAAATAAAAAAATAAAAACTTCAAATTCCAATTGGAAAACATTCCAATTGGAATTTTTCAGGGTTTTTATCATTTTATTTAACTTGTATTGAAACGAATGAAATTTTCGTAATCGATATGAGTTACTGTAATGATAGTCCAACGTTTTACAAAAAATAAGTCAGAAATATTGAAAAAAAATGCAAACTTTGATGTCGCATATCTCCTGAACTATTGATATTAGGTCATTACAGCTTGAACATTTTCGACTCATATATAGTCCTGCGAGGTTATTAATGTTTTACAAATAACCCTGTACATTGGTGTTCTTTAAAAATAACTATTTATTTGTAGTCGATATTTATATCATCGCGAAAACCAGGCATTACACTCTGGAGTATTGTCTAAAATATAAGTTTTTGATGAATATTATATAAAATAACTAAAATCATTTTAACAGTTGGTAGAAATCGATTTGTTTCACACACACCTACTAATTAATTAATCTAAATATTAAATTAAAGTCAATCTGTGTTATTCTGAAAATAGCAATATTGGGATGTCAGATCTTTATCCCAATCTTGACAGATAGGTATGTATAACATTGTATTGCCTCCAATTTCGATGTTTTACGCTTGACATGTTTGAAATTAATGAATTCAATCAATCAGAAAGCTCTAAAACGTAAACAAACGTTAAGTTATTCAAAATTACGAATAATGAGCTTTCTAACTGATTGAATTCATCAATTTCAAACCTGTCAAACATAAAACGTCAAAAAAACGGCGTCACAATGTTATAAAATAACTGTCAAGTTACAAAAATAGCAATATTGCTTATTTCAGAAAACGAGTGATTATGTCACAATCATTGACGTAGTTTATTATATCATTGGTCACAATGACAGAAATATTGACATTTGAGAGATGTGTCGGCGTTTCTCTATTCTTGAGAGTTATTTTCAGAATTGGATGGATGTTATACATTGTGACAGAACCCGATTTGACTGCACTGAAATGAGTTTGTTTCATCAGTAGTAAAAATAAATAATAAACATAGAATTAGTTGAAAACTCTCATCCGTAGACACGTTTTTTATAAGAACAAAAAAAATATATATTTCGTGATCTGGTAACAAACAGTAGGCAACACCGCTAAATTATCTGTCAAATATGAAATAATGTGTTTTCGAAACACGTCATTAAAAAGTGAAAGAAATCTGTTTAATCAGATTTTCTACTTGTGGGATTGATTTATAAATTTACGCTTTTAAAAAAATATCTATCTACTGATAAACATAAAAAAATATATAATTCAAATAGAAATATCTCTTATTTGGAGAGGGAAATCGTTTACATTATATGCATAGTTTAAATATTTAAATAAAAATACATATTAAAATAAGCATACAATAATGTAGAGTGTAATACAATCAGAAGATTTATTTATCAAACAAACTGTCGATAATTATAATTTTTAAAAATTGGTTATTACCTTTTTCACATATTATGGAGAAAAAAAAATACTACAGTCAAAAAAAAAATAAGTAAATATAATAAAAACAAGAGTAAAAAATAATTGCCAGAATAAAAAATAAACAAATGTATCTATGTAATCAAAATATCAGTACAGCACCATTTCTTCCTATCAGGTACACTTCAATGATCTTTCAGTAATAAGAGCTATCTCGTATCTCCCATTTAACATTTCAGAATACTTTATTCCATAGAGTATGTTATCCACACGCTAGAAATGCAAATTTGCAGCGTATTCTTCCATGATAATTTATAAAATACTCATGGCAGAACCGTAATGCAATTTCTTGTAATCAGTCATGAAAGACGTTTAAGTTATACAATATTTCAGGTGAAAAGAGGAAGCTGAGCATCCCACCCAGCCTGGGATACGGCGACCGAGGTGCAGGAAATGTGATTCCCGGTGGAGCAACTCTTCTCTTTGAAGTTGAACTCATCAACATTGGAGATTCACCGCCTACCACCAATGTCTTCAAGGAAATTGATGCTGACAAAGACAACATGCTGTCCAGGGAAGAGGTAAAATTCATGTATTTTTGCTTTCAACGAGTGAAATCTTTCCTACAGATATTATTTTGCTAATAATATAAATATAACATTGCCTAGTTCTTTAATTAAACGCATCTTGATTCAAGAGTTTCCAGCATCTTCAATCTGTAGAGCACCTACATTTGAAGACTCCTCGGGAAAAAAAATTAATGTCACTTTTTTTGTGAAACCGACCTTTTAATGCCATCTGTTGAATTTTTGGGTATTATTTTATAGAAAAAAATAGAATCGGGTAAAACCGTTGTGGTCCGCTGTAATAGTTCAATTTATATCTGTTTATCCAACGCAAGAAACAGGAATAACCGCCCACCGAACGGCAAAAAACGTCATTGTGAATTTGACAGTACATACATTTAATATACGTACACTCGTAGAATAGTTTATATAGTAATAAGTTGATTCAATATTTATGTAAAAAGAGCATTAGTGAAAGGAATATGGACTTTGAAACTATAAAAAACTGTTTTTCTCTAAATAAACAATGCTTGACTTTCATTGTTTTTCCCGAGGAGTTTTCATTTTATATTTACATTTTTTTATAAAATATTATGTATCATTTTTTTAAAATAAATATGCTTGATATAAAGTCAATGCTGATACATTTTTCATATTTACATTGGTGCACATTACACTTTTGTTAATTATTATATTTCATTTACTGACGTTATGTAAAATTAATTTATTATTCATATCGTGGCTGTACTATGAAAAATCAATACTGGTTTTGAGATACCTTATCTATAGCATCACGATTTATTTGTATAATAAAATATATGAGATAAATTAATCTACAATATTGTTACTTTTTTAAAATAAGGTCAAGCATATGATAAACTCTTAAATCACATAAGATTATTTATTTCTGCTATGCACCTTCTTCGGGTGAGCCAATAAAAAATTATTTAATTGCACGCATACTCTGAAACTTGTATGAGTTTATATTCAGTTGCAATATGCATTGTAACGTCATCCAAGGACTTAACTATGTCCGCTTGAGGAACTTTTTTTGATCAATTGTTTGTTGATCATCTGTTGTTTAAACTAGTAGTAAAATTGCAGATAATTGGATATTTCTGAACATTTAAGCCATGTATTCACTAGGGGACAAATCGCGGCATGTGGCATCAACATTTACGCTCATGTTTCGGGGACAATGCCGCGGTCATTTGACGTGTACACATCGGGATTCACATATCACTTGTCGCGGAAATGTCGCCCGATGAGGTTATGATGACAGCTGCGTATCTATTTATTTTAACGAGTTTATCGAAAGGTAAGAGGAGAAAAAGGTGGTGGGTGCGAAATTATTTATGGCAAAGAGAAATAAGGATGGATATTCTATGCGATCTTCAAATGTCTGACGGATCTATTGTCAATTTCACTCGAATGACAACAACTGATTTTGACAATTTATTACAAATAATCGGGCCTTCCATAGCCAAGCAAGACAATATTAAGGAACGCTGTTGGCCCTCACATCATTTTATTTTTATATTCCCGGTTTGAAGTGTCCCACAAAATTGTACGGCTTTGGTAGAGTGCACATCAATGTCATGTTGACGGATACAGCGCATGCACATTCACTTGTAAACATACCACGTGGTACTTACGCGCAATGTGATGTCGCCGTGAGCTCGCTCGGGTACCGTGCACATGGCAACGTTGTCGCAGCACGTAGAAATGCCCCGCTTTGTTGTGCGCGACGTCACATAGACTCAATGCTGCGTGTGATGTTGAGGGACAATTTGTCCCCTATGAATACATGGCTTTATCAGAAATCATGGAAAAATATACTTAACGTGTCCAGCAGCTATTCTTTGGTGGCCTGTTCTCATAAGTATCTGAAGCACGCTTCATAGATTCATTGTTATCAGCATGAAGGTTGAATGCTGGGTTGATTTTCTTCGATTCAGTTTTCATTTGATTGCCCAAAATTCTCATCATGGCTAGCCATTTCATACAGTCTACAAATTATAAATTTATCAACCTATGGCATATAAAATAACAAATTATAATTGGAGGCAAAATACATCAATATTCATCTTTTGACAAGTGCATAAGTGCATTTTTAGAAATTTTGATGTTGTTTCAACTGTCTGATCTTATTATGTCAAATATGCATTCTGCAGAAAACAGCCAGAGTTACTTATCTATTATGAATATCTAGTGATTTATATTTGTATGGGATTTTTATTATCATATGTGAATATGTATTTTTTAAACTATATAATAATACTAAGTTTATAACTAATAACTGTTGTCTAGCTGTTTTCTGGTGAATATGTTTGTCATACTAAAGTGTTTTTAATGGGGTGGGCGCTTTCTGCAGATTTTAAAATGTTATTATCACAATGAATAAATATTTCGGAAGGTGATTACTGTGAATTTTTGTATGAAAGTGTCTTGGCTGGTTTTAGTAGAACATTGACCTTACTCCGTCTGATGACATAAATATCTCATTTTTACCAAAATTGTGGCCTGGCGCTCTTCTGCGTAACTATGTTCAATTTTCCCTCATTATTAAGTCAAATCAGCATATTTTCACTTGATGCCATGATTTTATCCACGCAACACTTATTATTTTGTTAGCATAGCATGTAAATAGATCACAAAAATACACATACATACCATTTTTATTATTTTACTTTGTTCTGTAAGTTATTTTTTAAATTTATTTCCCATTGCGTTACAAATAATGACCTTTATATTTTTTTAAGGTAAGCGAATACCTCAAAAAGCAGATGGTTGCTGCCGATGGCGGCGAAGCGCAAAGCGAAGACATCAAGAGTATGCTAGAAGATCACGATAAGCTGGTTGAGGAAATCTTCCAACACGAGGACAAAGACAAAAATGGCTTCATAAGTCATACCGAGTTTTCTGGCCCCAAACACGATGAATTGTAAACGGTGTATTGAGACTTTCTCGTGCTATTTGTATGTGAAAGTAGAACCAAGAGCTCCTGATGCAACAAGGCAGTAAAAAAATAGGATATTAATGTTTATAATAATATTTATTAAGTGATTCATTCATAATGGCATTTTCAAAAATCATCATTTGTACTTTTCACCTCAAGTTATATAATTTACAATACTTTTAAGGAAGTTTTTTCTTAGACAGCTTTAGATATTTGAAATAGAACATTGTGTTTACCACGCTATCCAAATTTATGCGTTAATTATCTAACTTTAGTCAAAACATTACTTAATCATTAAATTATACATAACGTTAAAATGCCATTATATAATGAGTCATGTATAATAAATAAATTCATATCAATCAGGTCCAAACTTCCTTGTAAAATTAATAGCATAAATTTACTTGTAGAAAATTGTTCTTAAGCTCCAGATTATTGATTTGCTCAAAATAATAATTACTCTTCGATTGCATATACGTTTTTATATTTTACCCTTGAGCAGAGCCGAAATCCATACAAGTATGCCAAGCTAGTTGGTAAACTTGTCCCCATCCATCGATCTATTCGCCGAAAGGTGAAGTCAATTATTAAATTAGTGAATAAGTTGTTTTTTATTGATCGTTTTGTATCGCAAAACGTTTTGGCAAGTTTTACTTAGTTATTTATACATTATCATCTATTGTCTCCATATAGAAGTCAGTTTCATTTATTGAAATAAAATCTGTTGAACACATTACGAAACATACGCTATTTACATAAATATTATGATGTCTTTTTATACTTAATGTATTTTATTGAATAATTTAAATACAGCATTCCAATAATTGTAGTATTTTTTGTATGATACATTCAGTTTTATTTTGAAAGGGTGATTTTGTACCTTAAGAATATGGTGGTACTCTGAGACGTACTTTCGTCATGTTAGGAAACTCATCACATTTTCTAATAAATATTGTGTGACTAATAACATAAGAATATTTAAAGAAAGGCATGAGCCTGCAAATAAAATAATCTTGTAAAAACATTATAATTTTCAACTTTTTCAGGCACCTATTAATATAAATCAAGGAGTGATTTTAAATCATTATAAAACATATTGATGAATATAGTGTTTAGTCCCAAAATATTTATTTACTTATTCTGTTAAAACACATATTTAATTAACTTTACAATAGATATTCTAAATATTGACTAGCTTAATGAATAACATATGTATTTTGTTTCGGTATTTATTTCCTGAAATTATTAAAATTATTACTCCTCACATCATAAAATATATTACTTCATATTATTTTTAAATATCAAAATATTGTTAAAAAAACTTGTATTTATTAACTAGTACTTACCATAGTAATTATTTGGTCAGTTTAATTTTTGTCATTTTTCATCTGAAGTTTTTGTTAAAATGTGATTGTTTTGTAATGAAACTTTTTAGAAATAAATATTTTTGGTAAACTTTTTGTTGAATAATAATTTTTAACAAATTTCTTTAATCCTTTCCCCTTAAATGATATTATTTTTAGAATAAGTTTCAAATAACATTTATTCTACAATTAAAAGAAAGGAAATATAAGAAGCTTTAGGCCCGGTTGTTTCAAGTTGGATTAAAATAAGCGTTCGATTAAAGCATAGATTTTTACGAAAACGGATTGTCTGATTGGTGGAGAACGTAAAAATCTATGCTTTAAAAGAACGCTTACTTTAATCCAACTTGAAACAACCGGCCCTTAGGATGGAAAGAGTAGGTACACAGGTTGACAAATGAAAACTTTTTTAATGTTGTTGAAAACTGATTTGATATAATTCAACCATTCTAAACTCGATGACGTATTGAGTTTTTTGCCATCAGATTTTTGAGAAAAAATATTTTTCATATACATATATAACATTTTAGTTTGTTTATTTTCTATTTCAGAAAAACTTGAGAAATTCATATGTTGAAGGTTTTTTTTGAGAACGAAATCATTTTCATTTTTCCTCAAAATTATGCCTTATTAATCTCATAGCTGCTGAATATTTTGATTACCTTGATACAGGCATTATACATTAACATCTGCTCTAATATTGTGTTTCTTTTATGTCCTGATGGAACGCTTCTTTGTGTTTTTTGCTTACGTCTCTGTCGCTTTCGGAGAAACATTTCATAAGTGTGAGTGCAAAGAATGAAATTTTAGACTTATTTCTTAACCACGATAACTTGGCGTGCGGTGACTTTGGAACTAAAACCCGCCCGCACCCAGCGGTAACCCCTCGCCCTGTCATTCAGTTCAATTTCGGGAGCTGTGATATCTTGATTACCAATATACACTGAATTATTATGTCCAAAACATAATAATAATGGACCGATATTACCGTCTGACAGTTTGACAGATAGAACGGCCGCCATTATTGCTTGGTGTCTTTAGTGCTGCCTGACCAAATTTCTGTTAAAGACTACGACACCGGTCACCGGACATTCTGTACATTTTGTATTGTGTAATAAATTTATATCCTGGCAATTTCTGTTAGGCGACAGGGACGCCCTCCCTCGCAGGCCAAGTTATAGTGGTGGCACTATAACTGCATGTAGACTTGCAACATAATCTATGACTTAAAGAAATATTTGATGACAATATTGTATATGATAATATTTAGAGAACAATATGTTACACCATCATGCAGAAAATTAATAAGCATATCATGCCTGCGTTTGTGCTAAACTAAATAAAATAAAACAAAACTAGACACAATTGTCTTGAACCCTCGGAGCCATGTAGTAAGTAAAGACATGACGATCTCTCAAGGCCAAGTGTAGAAAGGACCCAAGCAAAACAGTACTACTAGGTTACTTTAGAATATTGATACACTTTAGAATACACTCAGATTATTTATGGGTCACAAAAAAATCCTCACATGTACAAAAGTTTAATAATTTTTTTAAAAGAAATCGCAGCGATATTTCGCTTGCTTTCCATACACAAGTTATTAGAATCTAAAATCTACAACCAATACTGATAAAAATTGACTATATGCAGCTCACTGCAAGCTGCAGAAGAATGATGCTGAAATACTTTTGTGAAGTTATAAACTTATTATTAGTAGAACACATTTAGAATTTCATGCATTCATTGTTCAATAATGTATGCAACAAGATATTATACATAATAAAAACAGTAATTTGGCCACTCTTGGTGCGTGTCATTATTCTCCTTTTCCTAATTACCTTTCTACCTTTGCCAGTATAACATGTCTAATTTTTCTTCCAATAATACTTATCTAAAATGCAGGATAATAGACGTACCACTATAAATTGGCGTGCGAGGGAGGGCGTCCCTGTCGCGTAACAGAAGTTGTCAGGGTGTAAATTTATTACACAATACATAATGTACAGAATGTCCGGTGACAGGTGTCAGAGCCTTTAATAGAAATTTGGTCGGGCAACACTAAAGAAACGAAACAGTAATGGCGGCCGCTCTATCTTTCAATCTGTCAAACGGTAATATCGGTCCATTATTTGCTTTTTCAGCTTCGCAAAACTTTAATACTTCATTGACAATTGTTCTTGCACCATCCCGGATTTTTTTGGATGTTTTGGACATAATAATTCAGTGTATATTGGTAATCAAGATGTCACAGCTCCCGAGCCAATACGAAGTTGAACTGAATGACAGGGCGAAGGGTTACCGCCGGGTGCGGGCGGGGCGGGTTTTAGTTCCAAAATTGCCGCACGCCAATTTACGTTGGGCAAGCAATACCTGCTGACGGGCTGTCTGCCATTGTATTCGCTCTCGACAGTGGTGCCTGGTTCAGTTGAAATTCGGAAGCTTCGCCTAGCAGAGAGATTTATTTTTGAGATTCTCAAAGTTATTACAAAAAACAAATTCGCCACGAGAATACCGGGTATTTTAAATTGAAATCTAGGCAGAGATAAACGTTTAAAAAAACTAGACGCAAGAGTGGATAAAACAAAATGAAAAAGAAAGTAACCAATAAAAAACAAGTTTTTACAACACTCCCTTTCTTATTTTATCAGGTTTCGTGTCTACCAGACGCGTCGGAGTCTTTTCATACAACTTACTCAGTTATTAATATTTTTTTAACGAAAATTTGATAGATCTTTTTGATCGTCGCCACGAGACTGCTTGCAAAGTTTCAGCTCGATTGGATCACGGGAAAAGGGCTAAAAATCGATCCAAAGTTTTTTCATCAGACAAGCAACCAACCAGACGCTACGAGTTAAAATAAAGAGAGTAATAAAAAAAATACAAAAAAAAAACGCAAGACTGCATTTTCCTCTCTGGACTCCTTTCATGATTTTCCTCTCTTTGTTCCGCTCCGGAAGGAAGAGTAAATAACAGTATTCAATAAAATGTTATTTTAATATAAAATTGTATTTTATAGTACATTTTTACAATAATTTACTGTTTCACATGATTAATGAAAAATAGTATAATTTAACAAAGAAATATTTTTAGCAATTTATTAATCTAACAATGAAAGATTACATATATCGCTGATAGCAAATAAAAAATTAAAACATAAATAAAATGAATCAATTTAATATAAAATAATAGCTACGACATTTTTGATGAGCTGACTAAATATAAATCTGACTTAGATAAAGAGATGCATACAACTTTCATCAAAAAGAACAAACTGAATTATTATTAAAATATACATACTACATAATATATGAAAAGTTTTTAAATCATGAAAATTCTGTATGTAGTAACAAAGTTACAAAATAAGATTTTTTATTCTAAAATATTAATTCCCCCTCTTCCTTTAATCTAGGTATAATTTATTTTAATAAAGGTTTTGCCATTTTTCAGCATAATCACACAGAATACTTTCAAAGATAAAAATCAGGAAGTTTTTATCTTTACTTGATTTTTAAAGAGAGAATTAAATTATTTTAAAATCAAAATAAAATCAATTGCATAAAAACATTCATATCAACGCAAAAATATGCAACATGCAAGAGTTTCCAGAAAATTTTAACATTTACAAAAAAAACATCAAAATGCCAGTAAAACAAGAAATATTCTACATTGCATTTCTCTCTGGAATTTGATAATGTTTTAGAAAATTATAAGATTAATTAAAAAGAATTAGAAGAGAAAAGAAATCTATGTATTGGCTGCTCCAACTCCAATCCAAGAGTTGTAATAACAAGACTTATTTTATTTCTCAGTCTTAGATTTAGATTAGATTCAGATTACTAATTGGATAAAATTAATGGCTTTTTACATGATTATGACATGTTTAAAATTAGTGATGCAAGGAATACTATTTTCACGAATACGAATACGAATATCAAGCCTACTATTCGGCGAATACAAATATTCATATTCATATTCGTTGAATCACTATTTAAAATATTGTGTAGATAAGATTTAAAATGGCAGCAAAATAAATAAGTAAAATATGATGTGCCTGTTATGACATTTTGAAATGGATTATTAAAGTTCAAATAATAAAAGCTCAAATAATTTTCTTAAATAAAATTTATAATCTAAAGTAAATGACAAAGCACAATCACATCATTGTTTAGTAACAAATACAGGCATAGTACAGATTATGACAACATAAAAATTATATATTTACACAATTATATTTATATTTTCAACAAAATATCTGGATAGCAACAGAGCAATTTTTTTATCACAGGACGCACTTTTTACCCAATTTCCTAAAAAAAAGGTGTAACTAAAAAATTGACTACTAAGAAAATCTGTTTGAAAATTCTTCAAAAACTTATAAACCAACTTCTTATTTGGTTTAATTAAATGCGTTACAGAAGTGTATTTTACAATAATTTTCTCATCCAACTACTTTGTGACTAGCAGTGGGAAGGTGTTAGTATTTTACGAGAAAATAAAAATCTTGATTTAAGAAAACTGATTTACAAATATCAAATATAATTAATTGACTTTTAAAATAAAAATGCGCTTTGACATATTACAAATTAAAATTAATTCGGCTATGTTTATTTAAATCCATTCACAAAAAATATTTAAAAAAAATTTGGCATATATGTATCTTATTTTAAACAAACTCAATGTGAAAAATGTTATACAGATACATTTAAATCTAAAAAAAATTATATTAGGTTACATTATAAAACTTAAAATGACTTAACTTCAAGTAATATTTTCAAATATAGTCAGATACATCTTAAAAAAAGCTTTGGTATTTTGAAAGATAAGAATTAAAATATATAAATTCAATCTTTAGAAAATGTCTAAAATTTATTTAATAGTTTCCAAACTCTCATCTTATGTCGCTAACGTCTTTTTGCTTCCTTTAATTTGGTAGTGAAACAACCCAGCTGATCGTTGATTTGCTAAAATACCTGAAAAAAATAAGTGTAAAAAACATTGATATATTATAAAAAGAAGAAAACAGGATGAATAATAATATTATTTGATAAATCTTTCCAACAGCAGATATTCAGGAACAACGCTCTGAAAATTGAAAAAATGCTAATCTTGAATACATTTTAAAATACAAAAAATAAATGTAATTCTAAATTATATCCCGCTAATTGTTTGCAAAATTACATCGCAGGACCAAAATTCACCGCAAAATAATTACATTCAATTCTTCTAATTACAGATGGATAATTTGCTTAATGTTGGTTGTTGAAAATTTTCGATTCAAGAAATGTATGCATCAGCCATAGTGATACACACATTCAAGTAGATAAAAAAACAATAATATAAATTTTAGCAACAGAAAAGAATTATCGCAAAATAAAATAATGCATAACTGAAACCACGATTTTGGTGCGGACATTGAAATACATGCAATTCAATAGAGCACTACAGTAAACCGAATTACACATATCAAAACTAGCTTAAAAACTTTACGTCTGCACCAAGGTCCTGGTTTTGAAATAAGATTAGATCGCTGAAGTTCCAACTACATATACTATTCTATTTCTAAGAAACAAGAAAATGTGAATTGCATAAATTGCAATATAATTATAATGGATACATTATGAAGGCAAATTATTACAAACAGGTACGCAAAATACGAAAGGATTAATGGCTTATGTTAGGGGTAAAATAAAAGATATTATTATTCTTGACAAGATTTCAACTCAAAATCTACAGCCTTAATTAGACATACGCTGAAATACGCTAAAGATTTTATGCATAATTGTATTAATTTTTATCAAACACAAATTACATACTCGGTTTTGGTATTTAAGACACTTCACCCTGGTGACCTGCACCTAAGTTGCCTAGTTTTTAATGAACAGTGTGAGAAAACTCACGAAAATACAATTTCGCAGGTGACCAGCAAATGGTTCCTCTAGCGAGGCAAATTATTCACTCATTAATTGTTCAGACGGCTAACATTCATGATTTGCTTCGCTCATGGAAAAAAATAATAATTCAGAATGTCGCTATCAACGCTCAAAACAACATTTCGAATTTGGATTAATGGTTTAAAAATGGTTTTAAATTTTACAACAAATGAGTCATGTATCATTAAGCAATAGATAATAATATGAAGTTTGCTATAAATATAAATATCTCAATAAATATGTACAGCAATCTGGTATGTAAATCTATAAATACAATTTTTATTTGTATTGGAACAATTCTTTTATTTAATTTTTTATTTATAAGTTAATATTTACATTGGTTTATATTTAATACAACATTTAACTTTTTTTTGTTGGATTATTGCTACTTAAGTGGCTTTAGGCTATGTTCCTGGGTGTCAGTGATTTAATACTTAACTTCAGTAATTCTAATACTTTAACTCACCAGAGTGATCAATTTATTTTGTTCTTTAATTTGCATTAAGAAAATCCATATGCATAATACTGATTATAAAAATAGTAAATTTGTAAGAAAAAACCAAGAAAATTGTTTTGTTTTTGGTTTGGCGAAATCAGTATAACAGAATACGATGACCCATATATTAGTTAGTAAAAATGACAAGAAGCATTAATATAATATGTATTATTTATTATTCACTATCATTGTCTAGGAGAAGACTGACCTTCAAACCAATTTCTGCTAAAAGGGAGATTGAATATTAAAAATATTAGTACATTATAATGATTAATATTATAAACAATTGTGATTGAGGCAAGTGAGACTGAAGCAATTCCGGTAGACTGCTGACTAATGATTACATATTTAATATTTGTTAGAAAAGGTATGTATTATGAAGCACACACAAATACCTGCTGTGAACTAAGTGATCATGCATACGTCTTTATTTTTAATTCAAATGCTTTTGTATTTGCTATATATTAATAATTATCTTCTTTAAAACAGACTATTATATTAATTCACTTCCATGCATTACAAAAAATAGTCAAAAAATATATATGAACCTGAATTCAACAGCAGTTTATAAAGTGGAATCCAAACGAAGCTCATTATGAATTCCTTCCCTAGTTCGAGATCGCTTTACTATAAATTAATAAAGTATACATGAGAAAATAAATATATACATTTACTATCAACACCTAAATACCTATTTATAATTACATTTAAGTATTAAATATAAATTACGTAATAATATATTTTTCCGATTAACTGATTTATTATGCTTTAAATAAGAAGTATTAAAATATGCCATCGTAGCTAAAAACGCAGGTAAACATACATATGTATATGTATACATGAATTAAAATAAGCTCCAAAAACACAGATATTTTAAATATATATAAGTCTATAAAATTACACAATGCTTACTGAAAAAAATTTTTTAAATAGAAACAGAATTGTTTTTTTTTTTCAAATTATGTAGTAAAATATGCAGTATGCATTTCTAAGTAAATTTGAAAAATAGTGTATCTACATACACATTTATAAAAAAAATGCCTGGACAAATCGAAGCCAAGATTATTATAAATTTGATTATTGTAATACAGTAAAACCCCATTAATTCGAGTCCCGGTAAATTTAAATTCGTCATAATTTGACATTTTTAAAACATAAGACCCAAAATTTTAATTTAGTAATCGATAATATTATAGATTATAAGAAAAATTAGAAAATTCGTAAATCGGTACTTGATAAATCCACATAATTTTTAGGCCCTTGCGCCATAAATATACATTTTAAATCACATAATTCAAATTTTATTTAACAAGTTATAAAAAACTAGTAATGTTGTGGCGCAGCTTTGTGATCGCCCAAGTCCGAGTGGGATATCCTTTGCGATACCTTTTGAAATCCACTTTATCGATACATATATTATGTCACAATTCCTAAAATTAGTGAATCCTAAGTATGCTTTCTTCAGTAAACTACATATAGTTTTAGTTTGCGCTTTTTCTGTGTACTTGAACACATTTAAAATTAAATAAATAATAACTTTGTTATACACCACTTATATTTATTAAAAATCCAACCGGGTTTCGCTACTAAGATATGTTTTATATATTTAATATATTTTACTACTAACAAGATCCCTGAAGAAGCTATGGTAGTAGCGAAACCCGGTTGGATTTTTAATAAATATAAGTGGTGTACAACAAAGTTATTATTATTTATTTAATTATAATGTATTACCACCAAGTGTTTGCTTTCTTTCAAAATTTGACATTTAAAATTATTTTCCACTTTTCATAAAAATTATATTCATCTATAGTTTGATTATTTTTTTTTAATAACTGTGTTGTTAAAAAGTTTAATTTTCTTTTGTAAAGGTTATGACTGATTATCTTATTATTTCACATGTGTTTAACTAATGACTGTTGGTTTGAGTCAGAAAAAAGCAGAATAAAATATTAAAATCGAGTGAAGTTTGAAGAAGTCTTCTATAAGTTCAAAAATAAGTCTGAACATTTTTGATTGCGGCCATTTAAATGTAAAGAAATAGAAAAAGTAATTAGATTTATTTTGACAAATGAAAACAATCTAATTACATTTAAATATGTCAATATCACTTACTTTAGAGAAATATCGCAATCTTTACATTAGCAAAGTAAATTTTGCATTTTTAAAATGATTTCTTGTATTATGCAAATATGCCTTTCTGACAAAATTAGTTTTACGATTTTTAGTGTACTTCACAATCGCACCGTGTTTTTTGTTGCTTTACTTCAATTATGCAGAACTAGCGAGGTTCCTCATAATTCAAAATGTTTTTTTTTTATTCTCTTGAATTTTGAACTAACGAGGTTCTACTGTAAAACAACAATACTCAAAAAAATTTAAAGACTGTAAAACAACAATACTTAAAAAATGTTGAAAAAGAATTACCATTGTACGACCAACCAAATATTACACAAAAATGAATACTCACTTGACCCCTTTTGAGATTTTGTGTATCTTTTATGATGGTGATCAGATTTCTTATCTGGAGACATTTTGACTGATAGCATTGAATTGAAAGCCTCTTCGATTCCTCCTGAGTGATTGCTCTTATTAGATCTGTAACACAGGTATCTATTAAATTTGTACTAAAAACAGATCAATGATTTTAAACTGGGAAAATTCTCTGATACATAAGAGACTTTTCCGTGTCCAATTTTAAAATATGTATATATATATAATATATATATATATATATATATATATATAATATATATGTATACACTTATATATATATATTTTACATATTTTTATATATTTTATATAATTAAGATATATATATATATATATAAAAAAAGAATAGCTCACTTGTCAATAGGATCTGGGTCTTTTCGCTTTCTATTAAATGCTGTAAGTGTAGTGGGGTCTTGGGAACTCAAAATAGATTTCAGTTGATTATCGGCCGTCTCGGGTCCAAGAAGAATCTGTAAGAAAAATATGGTTTTAAATTACATACAGTGGAACGCCGAATTTACATGCCCAGAACAAATGTTTTCCCCTTATTGGCGTATAATTTTGACAATCCTTTATGAACCCATTTTTACATTTGTCTATCTTGCAACTTACTTATTAATTTTTGCTTAAAATTGAATGCACCATAATCATTAAAATAAATTTTGGGCACTTCCAAGACTTAACATATTTATGTAACGATCTATTAGGGTAGGTAATAAACTCTTAATAATCTGTATATTAAAAAATTGAATTTTTTTACTTCATTAAGCACATAAACAAGCAAGACGTTCCCACAAGTTTGCATAATATGATATACTCGTAAACGTAACTTACAACCTCACTAATTGAGACCATAAAACGATAGATGCAATGTTTTATGTATTAGCAGAATAAGTAATAAAAAATTGATTTCGTAACAAAGGAATCAGTAAAAAACCAACAGGTTAAAAAGAATTGCGTAGAAGATAGCAGAGACAACATAGATGGCTGGGAATCGTAATAATGTCGGGTGTCAAAATAGTGGACAGTTATACTAAAGAAAATCTATCGAAAGAGTTATTTTCAGTCGCTGTGACTGTTAACCCAGTTCATACAAAGGATGCTGCCATGCGGCGTATTGAAACATGCATTACTAGCTTTTGTGCTCTACCAGAAGAAACATTTAGTTCCATAAATATAAAATTGAAAGGGCTATATGCAAACCATCAAAAAACATGCATCAATCCAAATTGTTTGATTTTTTCAATAATAATCAATTTCATTTTTGTTTTTTACACCCCTATTTACATTTTCTAATATCTTCATTATTTTCCCTTATTATTTTATTATATTTTACTGTACAACAGGAGTTTTACTGTATTGTATAAATAATAAATGCTACAGCAAGACAAATATAATAATTGTATTTAAACATAAATGTCATTATTTACTTACACCGACATCCATGATCATTTTTCCACGTGTTTTATTTCGTTCCCTGTGACATGCCTTTCTTGCTCTTTGCTCAAGAACTCGTTCCCGTGTAGTTCTGTACTCAAGGGCAAATTCACTGATGACTTTAAATATATCTGATGGACGTGTTTCGATCATTCGATGGAGAGGAATTCCTAGCCACGATAAAAATTCAGTATACCTAAAAGTATACAATTGGTTTTACATTTTGATATGATAATCACAGCCTCGATTTCCATATATAAAAGAGATTATGAAAAAATATTTGTACATAATGTTATAGTAAATCTAGGTTTAAACCATATTATATTAAAAAAATATATATTATTATCAATGTATCCAGTCTACATATTTATAATCCATAGAATAACTTCAAAAATAGTGATGCTAATAAAGTATTACATTAAAATACCTATAAATTGATATTAATTTATTAACATAGTGTACAAATAGATAGTTAAATTATAAGTAAATAAGTTTATTTAACATAAGAAGCTTGCATTTAAATTTCACAATGATCCGAATTGAAAAAATAAATATGTACCTGTAATACAGACGTTTTTTTATGATGCTCAAAATGATAATTCTTTCTGCACAATCGTGCAAAAAATCTCCAAGTTTGGCTTTCATTAAGTTACCATCATGTTTTAGGATTTCTTTTAAATAATTAGTAGACGCCTTGCAGTCTATTTCCAATCGTTCAATATTTGCTGAGAGTTCTTCAAAATTTACTTTAGACGCTCTAGTTACGGGACCAATCTGGAAATTTAATAAAATGGTTACTATTTATTAATGGTACCCTAAATATTCTAACACATATTCACTTCTGGTATATGAATACATGTTTTTGTCATCTGTACAATCAGATAAACTCAAACATAAATGCAAATCTCACATTGCAGTTTCATTTCAATTTCAGAAATGAGAAAGTTTAACTCCCATGGGTCGGTGGTGTAATGTAGGTCTACATGCCATAGAAAATATGAAATATCTACCCTATTTACGAAAACTTAAACATCACATTTTTTGTAATCATCGAATAGACATTTTCATACCAAAATGACTAAATTAAACTATTACGCATGTATGGATTTTTAAATTAAAAAATATTTATTCATTACTCTCGTATTTTCGGCCAGTGTGTAAAAGAGAGCAGAATATTGTACGTCGCACTTAAATCGAGCAAGAAAGAGCATGACAATACCGCATATTTCATGTAGGACAGAGATGGCGGTTGCTTTAGTTTTGGTGAAAGAGAAAACAATATCGAAAGAGCATGGTAGAATCGCGTAACACGTGCTGGATAAAGACGGACTTCAGTCGCCGCGTCGTTGAATTTAGTTGGTAATGATTCGTTGGCGTGAGCGCACGCAAATTCGATATGCCATGATTTTATGATAATTTATTAAAATAATGCAAATATGTATGTTTACCTTACATAATTATATAAAGGGACCTTTAAAAAGTCTTATCTGTATTGAAAAAAAAAATTTTTACCACATATAAAAAACTATGTTGATGTTTAATCATGTAACACTGTGTTACACCACCGTTCCCGAAGGTATTTTTTAGCACAGTCTTTTAAGAGTTAAGTGAATTTGTATGAAAAGGCGAACCACTAATCTTACCTCGCTATATAAATCAGTGGTCTCTGGAAACTGATCTAAAATGATGTGGCATAAATGATGCAACAGTGAATGCTTGTGAACTGTGTCCTTAACTTCGTGAATTTTTGACAAGTATTCAAGCTGAAATCCTTTTGCGTCTGAACTATTTAAAAAGTTTCCAGTTGACAGAATTGCGGAGACAATTTTTTTGAAAGTGTGATTTTTTCTTAAGATTTCCATTGCCAACTTGAAATCCATATACGGT
This sequence comes from Agrypnia vestita, assembly GCA_016648135.1. Classification (NCBI taxonomy): domain Eukaryota; kingdom Metazoa; phylum Arthropoda; class Insecta; order Trichoptera; family Phryganeidae; genus Agrypnia; species Agrypnia vestita. The sequence goes on along the minus strand of JADDOH010006132.1, from coordinate 93,369 downwards.
TCTGCAATTTCATTCTGAAAAGATTGAGAAATGAATATATTTTTAATGACCCATATAATCACTTACATACATAACTTATTATTTAATATAATACAAACAATAAAATATGCAAAGGATTCTCACCTCGATGGATTCGAAATCCAATTTGAAAACCCATAATTTAAGCCGGGCATTTAATTCAGATATTGATGACAATGTCAATAGGAATTGCTCTGCATTTCCAAGAGGAATGGATGGATTAGATACCTAGTAACAAACACAATAATAAAAGAATCAGTGAAACCTAAAAATTAGTGCTTAGGATAATAGCTGACATGAATAAATTTTCTCGGAATAAGCTTTAATACTTATAGAAAATGAGTATTGTAATATGAAACATAAAAAGTCAACGTGGCCTCTTTATGACACCTACATAAAACTGTAAATGTAAAAAAACGTCTGTTAGAAATGTATACGTATTGTGTTTACCAAGTTAAGCCATGTATTCACTAGGATACAAATTGTCCCTCAACATCACGCGCGGCATAGAGTCTACGTGACATTGCAATGTCACGCAATGAACCGCAATGTTGCGCGCTACATAGCGCGGCAATTTATACGTGCTGCGGCAACAGCAACGGGGACATTGTTCCGCGCGTCAGTACCACGTGGTATATTGACAAGCTAAGACACATGCGCTACAGTTACATATGCTATATGATATGATATAAAACAGCGTTCCGTAATATTGTGTCTTGCTTGGCTATGGAAGACCCGATCATTTGTAATAAATTTTCAAAATCAGTTATTGTCATTCGAATGAAATTGACAAATGATCCGTCGAACATTCGAAGATCGCATAGAATATCCATCCTTCTTTTCCTTTTTAGTAAATACTTATCGCACCCACCACCTTTTACTGCTTTTACGTTTCGATAAACTCGTTACAATTAATAGATACGCAGCACTAATCATCATAACCCTTTTGGGCGACATTTCCGCGACAAGTGATATGTGAGTCCCGGTGCGTACACGTCAAATGACCGCGTCATTGTCCTCGAAACATGAGCGTAGATGTTGATACGACATGCCACGCGGAATGTTGCGCGATTTGTCCCCTAGTGAATACATGGCTTTAGTTTTAAATTTGCATCAAGACCAAAACCTTTCATTCATAAGAATCAAATTGAAAACTCCGCAGTCTTGAATGAAGTGATTGTAATGTTAATTAATGGTAATACCTGGGCTTCTTGAATTTTAAGAGTCTCTTCTTCAGATGGCAGCATTGCAATCAGCTTGTCGATTCCTTCTCTGGTTAGAACTGTTGCATCCATTTTGATAATTGCATTTTTAATGGCTTGAGGTGGTGGAAGTTTCTTAAGTAGTATATTAATTGCATTTGAACGCTTATGATCCAGCACAATCACCTCTTTGTTTTTGTTGATTTCCAATTGCTGTCAGAAAAAAACATAGTGTTGAAGCGCAAGGTTAAACGTCACAAAAATATATCTCACACCACTTGAATGATTTACCCCACAGCCAAAATAAATTTGAACACTGTAGCAATATACAAAGACATTGCGCAGTAGTTTAAACACATTGCTGAATTAGAATCCTAATTTATACGGATCAAGTTGCATACAAGAATTGAATTTAAAAGTAAACCATGCACCGGTTAAAGTTAATAAATTATTATTAGAAACAACAAAAAAAGTAATAATTAATTTTAAGTATTAATGCAACAGTTGTTAATAGTTGAATATTGATTGTGACATTATGTTACAAAGCTTTATTTTTGATGGAACCAATTTATTACTGGACATTATGGATGGAGCAATGAGAGATCTGACAAGGTGTAAAACGAATTATGTGTTAAGAAGTGAGTTGATAAAGAATTTTAAAAAAATATTAAACCAAAACATGAAAAAAGAACTACTGTCAGAACCGTATCCATTTCGCATACATCAGCTACCTTACCAAATTAGTTGGAATTACCAAGTAAAGTTGCTGTTTTGACTTCAACTGCATCTTCAGTATTTCACAACCTACTTGCTAACATTGTTACACAAAAGGATTAGGGGGCATAGTTTTAATAATATTTGAAAAAAGAGAAAAACTTACATCCTGAAAAAATTATGCACCAAACACGCATCCATCAGATATCCCAGATTAAGCACATGGAAATAAAGTGAAAAGGGCATTAATTTTGGTAAAATGAATGATAATATTGTTTCTTTTTACTAAATACCAAATGCAACGCAAGATTACTGGAATAACTTTTATAAGGGTTTTATGGAAATGTATACATGTATACAATACAAGGCTTCTATAATCAATGTGCTTATTTCTGTGTGTTCAGTCTGAGTTGTGCTGTGGACGTTAGTGATGTCGAATCTTAGAGTAAAATGTTTCAAGCAAAAGGGGCTGTAAAATATATTTTAACTACACATATTATATTTTACATTGAAATGATGTATGAATCACAGATATTGAAAATCTTAGTGATAGTAAAGGCTGAAAAAAAGGCATTTTAGTAGTATGTTGATGATTATATCACAGTCGTGGATTACTTATAACATCTTAGGTGAACATTTTGAAAAACATTCCTCTTCTATGTAAACAGGGCATTTTGAAATAGACACTTATTGATGGCAATAATAACACCGGTCAACAAAAAAATAGTTTTCTAGTTTTAGGTTAATATGGATGCGTTGATTTATGAATTAGATATTATTTTTTTGTGACTGTTCTAGTTATTATGTGTAAATTTTTTCAATTTAACTCTCCTTGAAATTATTATTTCTCTAGTATTAAATACTTAACCACAACAACACATCAGCCCTGATGATGGACCCTACAACGGGATCTGAAAAATCGGCCAAAAAGGTCATAAAAACACAGCAAATACCCCAGAAGACACAAACCGGAAGATTCTGAGTAGCCGTGAAAACCTAAGAACAGTTTTGCATTTTTATCACGCAAGTTTACAGGTCTAAGCACAGAAAAATTAAAAGTGAGTATTTTTGATGGACCGCAAATTAAAAAACTTATAAAAGATCCGAGATTTGTAAATTCCGTGAACTAACTCGAGTCTGAAGCTTAGAAATTGTTTATTTTGGTGATCAAAAATTTCTTCAGAAACAATAAGTCGGACAACTATTTTGAACTAGTTATCTAGTATCAAGGACACTCATATTATGGCAAACTACTGTTGGAGTTTACAAAGGGATCAACCTGAAGTTAACGTACCAGAAAATCATATAAAAGGATGTTTTACAGCACTATACCAACCAAAAAATTCATAAAAAATTGTAATTTTTTGAGAAAATGGTAAATTTAAATAAATAAGCAAATTGAGCTGTTCCAAATAAATAACCATTTTTTTTCGTAATCAATGCCTTAGAATACATAAAATATTTCAGTGTTGACCAGTGTAATTGTTGTTCCTCGCAAATAATGTAAACATTTTAAATTCTATCCATTATTTTTGTATAAAATGAAATACTAATTGAGACATTTATCAAAATTCTTTATGGAGATAAAAAACAAAATACAATAAAACTATTATGGGTTAAAAATTCTTGCAGGTAATCTTTGAATCTAAACAAAACTTCTACCTAAAAACGTACGTTTCTTCAAATCATATTTTTTAAATTGGGTTTAAAAATAATACAATAAATAAATATGATTAGAAAGTATGAAACAAAATTAACTGTGGTGAGGCAATCGTTACATTAATTCAATAAAGCCAGGCTTGCTGTGAGCAGAAATCAGGAGCAAAACATATGTACACTTTATATGAGCATGTTGCTATCTGGAAAAGTATATTTACAAGTTTGACGAGCGATAACATAAAAGTGATTACATATATAAAAGATGATCAGCTTACGATTTTTCATGTTAAAGATATCCCACTTTTATTAGCCAAATTCAGTAGCACGTATTGATGTATTATTTTTTGCCTATTCAAATTAATTAGACGTGTGTCCAATTTTTAGAACCCTAAAAGTGTGAGAAATTGTTACCTTAATGACATCCTTGGTGCGAGATTCAAACAGGTGCTCCAAAATCTTTGATTCAATTTTAACAGGTACAATTTCGTCCCAAATGGAAGAAGGATCAATGTTTGATGTCTTCTTCACATCGTTAATCTCCCGCCAAAATAGTTTGATGGTCTTCTTCGATTTGTTGTGATAATCGGGTGAAATGTTGGCCGAGCTTTCGTGTAAAGACGGTACCGGAGGGGCGGAGAATTGGGGAGGTAGTGGTATACAACCCGGAGGAGGGGGTGGGACTTTATCGTTTATATTTTTGGACATGAAAAGTGGCGGCGGCGGGGGCACCCAGCCGTCAGATCTAGAGTTGTTGGATAAATTCTCTACGTTGTCAGCACTCAGATCGGTAAAGTCCAAATCCTTCAAACGAAGAGGCCTGTCGAGCGAAGCAATAATACTGTCCCAGCTAAAGTCGCTTTCGGTTTTCTTCGCTTCGCCTTTGTTGGAAATTTCAATGGTAGGACTCCTTACAATGCCTAAAGATAATTAAGAGAAAATTATTGTCAAATGTTGTGAACATTGTTTTATATAAATATAATTCTGATAATCAGATTTAAAATGAATATATATAAACTCACTCTTGGATTTGGATTTGGCCAATCCCTTCATAGCCTTTGATATAACACCGGTCATGTTTTCAACTAGGTTCACTTTCCCCCCATCTTCAATCTGATTTCTTATAGCACAAGGAGAACACAGCTTCTCGGTAATGTCCTTTACAGTACTTTCTTTATCGATCATAAGCATTGGTTTTTTCAGGTTTAGTGGATCATCATCTGAAAATAAATAAAAATATTTGAGGGGACTCTTTCAATAGTATTTAATCTTTACACATTCTTTATAAAAATTTTGGTTTTATAATTAATTTATATCTGAAATTGTTCACTATGCTGGATTTTTATAAATACTAACTTACATAGAACCTTTGTACTATGTAAAAAAGATAATGTTGAATAGAATTATTTGTTATAATTAATTATGTAATAAAAATAATTATTTGTAATAAAGACAATATAGGCCACCATTAAATTAGTATTCAATTTGGCAGCAAATCTTATATTTACGGAAATAGAGAACTATCTGGCATTTATTTAGGTTTTCTTATAAATATTAGGTATACCGGAATTTTTAAATTTTTTTTTGTAGTCAGTGAAGTTTATGGTGATAAAGTGGGTGTTGGCATTTGTTAGAAATGGTTTTATTTGGGAATTTAATTTGGGATTTTTTTCTGCATGATAAAGCCATGTATTCACTAGGGGACAAATTGCGAAACATTCCGCTCGACATGTCGCATCAACATCTACGCTCATGTTTCGGGGACAATGACGCGGTCAATTGCACACACCGGGACTCGCATATCTTGTCGCGGAAATGTCATCCGATGAGGTTATGGATGACAGCTGCGGTATCACATTTGGCGAAAACGGGGTTCCGCGCAATTCGAAATGTTTTTTTGGGTCGCAATTTCAAATTAACGAGGTTTTACTGTAGTAAATTGAATATTATTAAAAACAAGGTCCTTTTTGCAAATAATTGTTTTCCAGACGTCACGGAAATATATCGCCCTATGAGGTTATGATGATAGCCGCGTATCTGTTTATGTTAATGAGTTTATCGAAAAGTAAGAGGAGAAAAAAGAGGAGAATGCGAAATTATTAACTGCAAAGAGAAAGAATGACGGACATTCTATGCGATCTTCGATCGATACAGCTCGATGGGTTCGAGAACGATTTCGTTTCCCCGCATTGTCATCTTGACAGATACAGCGCATGCGTATTCACTTGTAAACATACCACGTGGTGCTGACGCTCCGCAGAATGTTGCAGTGAGTACGCTCGGGTACCGTGCGCATGGCAACGTTGCCACGGCACGTAGAAATGCCGCGCTATGTTGTGCGCGAGGTCGCGGAACAGTGCACGACGTTGCAACGTCACGTAGACTCTATGCCGCACATGCTGTTGAGGCACAATTTGTCCCCTAGTGAATACATGGCTTAAACCTCGACCTAGTGGAGGAAATCAAATCAAATCCAGAATTGACCATTCAAGAACTGTCTTATAGACTTCAGTGCCCCTGGTTTACAATATAAGCACAAATGAAAAAATTGAAGAGGTCCGGGAAGAAAACGTATGGATACTGCTAGACATAATTCTGAAAAACAAAATGTTACAGGTAAACATTTATACAGCACTCGAGATAAGGGTCTGCGCTGAATCTTTTCTTAAACACATTGTCAATGGAGACGAAAAATGTATCCTGTACGATAACATAAAGTGTAAGTGCTCAGACACAGCGGAAACCGCGCAGTTTCAGAATCGCGTGGGATCCGCGCGGGTCTTTCAGACACAACCGCGCGGTTGGTCAACGGCCGCGGTGCCCGCCACCCAACCGCTAGAAAACAGACTCGCACGACGTCCGCGTGATCTTATTACTATGAAGCCTTTCGAGAGCGTCCAGTTGCGTTACGGGCACCGCGCGGTTCCCATGTCACAACAGGAGCATGCATGGATTATATTCTCTTTTCTATGGATATGGTGGAGAAAAGACCTGCAATATGGGATCTTCAGTACAGGGATTACTCAAATATGCCAAGAACCAAGCTTGGCAGGAGTTGGTGGAGATATTTGGAAATGGTGAAGACACATTGGAAAAAAAGAGTATTTTAGGTAAGTAGGTACTTATTCACCAAAAATGAACTGGCAGAATGATATTTTTGTGCCTTGCCATGGAACACGGCCGTCGTTCACAAAGTAATGAGCGAATTTATCTCTGGTATTCAAAGATGGAGAATGGCACTGGAGCTGTCAAACTGATGTTTATTTTCGTGTGCACAAATCGCTTATTAACTGCGGCTGTGTGAACACATGACATAAATGATTTGCAATCGCACGATTCCCGCCTGTCTGAGCAAGCACTTAAAAGCAAAAATTTTCCTTATATAAGTGGGAAAAATTTAAAAATACTTGGTGGGATTTTAAAAGAATAATTCACTACGAGATGTTAAAACCAGAGGAAACTTAATTCTAATGTCTATTGTGAGTAACTGGATCACTTAAATCAAAAAGTGACCATAGACAGCAAACTGAGGTGTAGTTAGATATCCTTCAACATGACAATGCATGACTGCTTGCTGCCAAGAAGACATATGAAAAAAATTCTGAGCTTGTTTGGTAAGTTCTACTGCACCCTCCTCACTCACCAGATATCGCACCCCTGACTACCATTTATTTCGATTATCAGAACATTTCTTAAGAAATAAGGGGTTTAGATAAGTTAAAATGACCCGTGAAGATTTTTGTGAAGACACCCCGACCAAATTTCTATTAAAGGCTCTGACACTGGTCACCGGACATTCAGTACATTATGTATTGTGTAATAAATTTACACCCTGGCAACTTCTGTTACGCGTGCGAAGCCGCGCGGGCACAGCTAGTTAAATTAATTAATTAAACTAGCTGTGCCCGCTAGTTAATTAAAATTATAATAAATTGAATACTGACTTATTATTTTAGGTTCTTCATGGCTAGTGTCGCCATTTTGATTTAATCTTTTCATCCACTGACCGAGATCTGCCTTCCCGCCCCCATTTCCCTTGGGAGACTCCAGCAGATCCATCTCATCCATCTGCTTGTTGATGCTGTTGACTGCTAACGTCAGATCCTTTGAGCCAGTGTGGCCGAGAGTGCCATTTTGTATCCGCTGTTGAAGTCCCGATGTGTATATTTGATGACCTAATAAAAAATTTATTAATTATTTAATTTATGTAATATAATTTTTATTTATAAATAAGTAGAACAATTCGGCTCTCTTGAAAATTTGATTCTTTGATAACGTATCGTCATAAATATTTTTCATGTTTTTTTAAGTGTTTCCATAAATTATATTGGAACTAAATTACTCAATATGGATTTGCCTGTAACCGGCATATTATATAAGAAGAATGTGGTATTTGTAGCTTCCCATTTTACATACCTTGGCTGATGGCGGGTGTCTCGATAATTTCTTCTTTTTTGTTTTGTGATGACAATTTTTGCTGCTCTTTTATAAAATCGCGTTGCCTCTGAACCCTCTCTCGCCGTCTCTGTAGCGACATTGCTACTTCTGTGTTAGATGGACTTGTTTATTAATTTTTAGTTCACAATAATGTACAATTTAAAATGCATGCAAGTACGGAGTATTAATAATAAAACAAAATTGACTCATTAATATAAATGGTGGGCTAAGTCATAAAACATTTTTATTTTATTTTTGTATTTTCTTCAGGAACAAATCAATTTCTACATCAGCGGTCACCAAACTTTAGGACCTCCCGGACTACTAATTCTAAATTCATAATTGTAGGATTTTTCAGTGTTTTTGAGAAAAATGTTATCACGGATCACCACTTTGGCGACTGCTGTTCTATATTATGTAAAAATGTGTTTCCCTATCCGCCATATTTTCTTCACAACCGGCCACCACCACCCACCGGTGGTTATGGTGGTAGATAGCCCTTGGTGTCACATCAAAAGTATGCGAGTTTGGCGGGGGTGGCTGAGCGTGAGTGGGAGTGGGTGACAAAAATGTGCTTTCTAGCACATTGTTTTATTGTGGGAAGGCCGCAAATGCTTCAGATTCTTTCAGAATGGGCCCGCCGACCGTGTAGGTGAGTCTAGAAGGTTCTGGAAAAACCTGCTCTAGAAAGTTCTGGAAGATTCCCGAAAGTTCGGATAAGGTTCCAATTAAGCGGTGGAGTGTTTCGGTGAGTCTAGAAGATTCCCAAAAGTTCTATAAGGTTCCAAATTGAATGGCGGAGTTTATCGTTGAGTCTAAAAGGTTCCAGGAGATTTAAAGATGGTTCCAGAATGCTCTAGAAAGTTCTGGATGGTTTTTGAAATGTTTTAAAATAAAGTTTTTGAAAGTTCTATAAGGTTCCAATTACAGGTGCCGAAAGAAGAGGCGTTAACGCAATTCTAAGCTCACCGAATCATTCAGCTCCCGAGCGGAGCCGGGCCCATCATCTGGTGTTAAATAAATTCATCTTATTATTGTGAAAAAATTTACAAAAATCAAAACTTAACCCCCGTTTTTGTAAAATCAAAATTATTTTTCATAAGCCGCAATTAATATTAATGAGTCAACACCAACAAATTATATCTCCAAATCAATGTTAGTAAATTGTAAGTAATAATCTGTTGTGAGCAGGTAATTTGTCCAAAACAGATATTATATAATCTTTCAAAATGAAAAATTACCAACAAACAAGTACCCAAAAAGGGTGTTTTTTAACTAAATAACTTTGTCAGTCAGTTGTGTCTTGCTAACCATCTTGATTTACATATTTTTGTCAGATAGACCATTCTGAAAATTGATTCTAGTTCAGAAAAGCCTATAGATTAACAATATTAATGTTGCCAGAATCCCAGGTGGTCCAATTTTTTTTTATACTCCCTCCCTCTACGCAGCAAGTAAATCGATTGAGTACACGCTATTGAGCTATTTTAATGATTATATTGATGTCATTAGTCATTTTTTTAATAATTAAAGGTAATAATAGGTTGTCAAATAAAATTAAAATATAAATTATTTATAAAAGAATGATAAATTGTTATTAAAAATTGAGAAATGAATAAAAAAATAAGAAAAAGAAAATTTAAAGATACATACATGGAAAAATGCAAAAAATCACTTATTAATATTTTTACAATTATTATTTATACACTTGCACGATGAAATACAAGTTAAGTTAGATTTTTTTACAATTACAAGCCATCGTTCGACAATCCACTGCGCATTTACAGGTCTGAATCAAAAACTCTGGCAATGGTCGCTTTGTCATTTGTCGTGGGTATAGGTTACTATTTCTCTCTTCATATCCAAATAAATTATAATCAATTGTCTAAAGCTGAGTTTGATAGGCATTTATCCGCAAATTTGTTTGTAACATAGCTCTTAACAAATGAAAATGCAAAGCATCAGATGTGCACATGATTTTCATTAAATTTAAATCAAATCCAATTTTTTGTGAATTTGAATTAGAGCTCATCAGCAGTTAATTTTTTTTTTGAAAAGATATAGGTGCAAACAATTTCTTACTATTTGGATTGTTCAATACCTACATATAAATTTTCCAAAGATACTAGAGCTTTTTGTATAAAATTCAAGATGCAACATTTAAACATTTTTTTGTGCATAATCTACTAGTTGTATCGCAACCACTTACAGAATGTAATGCTGGTAAAATACGACAAATATTTTCGCCAAACTCATACCTCTGGCGCCTGGACTATATCATTTAATTTGTTTTTTGTCATTAAATATTTTTTTTTAACAACAATTTATAATTTTTACTCAATTATTTTTATTTTTATTTTATTTCACAACCTATTATTACCTTTAATTATTAAAAAAAAACAACTAATGACACTAATATAATCATTAAAGTAGCACAATAGCATGTACTCAATCAATTTCTTGCTGCCTAGATGGGGGGGGGGGGTTAAAAAAAATTGGACCAGCAGGGTTTCTGGCAACATCCATATTGTTAATCTATAGGCTTTTCTGGGCTAGAATCAATTGTCAGAATGCGGTCCTCATATTTTGCCTATTCAAGTCCCTCTGGCGCCTGGACTAAGAAGTGAATTAACAGAAAAAAATATGGAGAATCAGATTTTACTTTTTACTCAAATGTTCAAAACAATACATGATTAAATAATACATAACGTGAAATTCAAACCATACATGATTAAATAGTATACATATATATACTATAATGCGAAATTATGATTATGATTAAATAATACATAATATAATGTTATGGTCATGATTGAGGAGTTTTAAGCATTTCAACTGGACTATCCATGTTTAATGCAATCATGTCATTGATACGCCTATTCAGTCCAGAGATTTATAAACATTAATTTAGGGGTCATGCAATTAACAATATGCATTTTATTAAGCCTTCATTGCAGTGGGGAAAAACCAACACATTTTAGCAATAATATAAGCTCCATATTAATTTCATTATGAAACTTTCAGATGCAGAGACAAAAAATTACAGAAAAAAGTTTTTTAAGTTGGTTGAGAAATTTTTTGAATTCAAGTTTGTTTTTTAAAAAAGTAGCGTCGGATAGCATGCATTAAATGCACTTACTAAGACCCGAATTCAAAATCAATACTTAAATGATTTAAAGGTTAAGGTACGTCTTAAAAGCTTTATTTTCAGCATGAAATAACGTTTTTAAGGCATACCTTAATCTTTAAATCATCTAGGTATTGACTCTGTATTCGGGCCGAAGTGTAAAAAATTATCTTTCACATTTTTGGCCACTTTTCTTGTGTGGCATCCTAGAAGATGTAGATATCTATATCCGGGGTATAAAATTAGTTCAATATGGATTACAAAAATTGAGTCATGTAGAACTTTGGCTTTGCGTAGTAAAATGTATGCTTATATGTGTATATACATCCTAACTTGAGTTATGCAACATTTTCCCCTATTGAGTTCTTGTATACCCAAGTAACTTTATTTCATCGTACTTGTCCACACACAGAGACTACATACATATAATAAAATACAGATAAATTATTATTAAAAAAAAGCTTTTTTCTACCAGAAGCAAAAAAATATTTAAAAGTATAACCTTTGCTATCTCTAAAGGCATCTGAAGGCTTTGATGGCTGAGGGCTGAGTGGTTGATCGTCGTCTTCATCAGCTAACGCAGACTGAAGCAGAGCTTGATTATAGCGGATTGCACTATCGCAGGACCCTCCATTTGTGACACCAGTTGTGAGGCCAGAGTAATGCCTGCGAGATTTTCTTCCTTGCTTTGAATCTTCGACCGACTTTCTATGGCGAAGTTTTTGACGTATTGAATCATCTAATTGCCTGCAAATAGCGGAAAAAATATGAAACTTCTTGACCAATGTTAGATCTTGGAATTGTTATTACGTGGCATTAATGATAAATGAAATCTAATCAGAGATAAACAATCCCTTAATAAGATTTTTTACCATTGTATTATTTAATGATGTATTTTAACCAATGACACACAAACCATTATTTGAGGTTTGTATTGTATTGTATCGATGATTGATTTTTGCAATACGACAGGCAACCATCGGTTATATCTCAGTTACCAACTATCAATACAATCAGATACAAATTTAAAATAATAGTACATACCATGTGTAATCGGTTAAAATAATAGTTTGACCATTATTATAATTAAAACTCCTAAAAATATAAACTCCAATTCCTGGTAAAGAATATTATGTAACATAAGAGTGCCTGGTGAGAATACTGTCTTGAAAACATAACATAGTCATCAGGAAGAATCTCAGAATGTTAAACAGCCTATTTGCATATTTGCACCCTTTGTTCTCCTGTAAATCCACTGCACAATTCAAGCACTGTCCAAGATATCCAGATATTCAAAACACTAATGAAAATTTACATATTTATTTATATAAACAAATTTTGGAAATTTTAGTAATGATCAGTTTATTTGTATAATATTTGGGGAGTAATGAACGATCCTGATATATAAAGTGGTACAGGGTAATTCAGTTGGTTACATCAACCACAAATTAATAAAAACTATACTTCACTTTACAAATCAATGAAAGAACAGCAATAAAGTTTTTTTTTTTATCAATGTGCAATTCTTCTGGTAATGTTTGTGCAAATTACGCTGTAATTTAAAAGTATTCATATTCCTCTATCTTCCCACTATAATAATAAATAGATTGAAGTGACTTATATTTATTTTAATCTATGTGTATTGGAGTAAAATACTTGGAGAAAAAAAGTTGGAGTAAAATAGCAACACAAATTTGACTTGACTTTTATTTATTTTAATCTATGTAAAGTTGGAATAAAATAGAACACAAATTTGAATAGACTTTTATTTATTTTAATCTATATAAAGTTGGAATAAAATAGAATGCAAATTTGAATTGAAAATACGTAATAGTATATTTACCGAAGGGGAGTTCCATTGTCGTTTCCATCCTCGTGGCTTAAAACCGCTTCGTATATTTGGAACTGCCTCAATAAGTCAAGATCTGTTCCTTGTTTGGACATGTATCGTTGAATTATGTTATAAATTCCCTGGTCTTCTAGGCAGTCTGTTTGATCATAGTACGTATCTTGGTCCGGTATTCCATTCAAACAATTATTAATCAGCGTCATTGCATAAATTAACAATTCTGTATCTGACGCATCATAGTCTTTTAACAAATTCATAATGTTTGACCATGGAGGAAGACCCTACAAGAGTGTGTATAGTAATATTATAAGATGTACATTATCACATATTTCTCTTGGTGAACAAAAATATATTAATTTTATATTATATAAATTTTTATTTGTGGAGTGGCGACATTGAAAAAATTAAGATTAGATAAATCACATAGAATCTGGAACCTGGAACATTTTATTGCTAACTACTTTACCAATTGATGACCCCATGGCGAGCAGTTGTTTACTAACATTTTTGTCAAAATGAGTTAAATAGCCGTCTAAACTATATATTTAATGCTCTTTCCATTGGAAATAAGTTCAGAACATAAAAATAATTAGAATATGTTCAAATCATAGGGATTAACTGATGATCATTAACTACACTTTTTCATAAAAAAAACAAATCAGTTACTAATGGGAAGAACATGTTATCTTCAATAATAACATGTTCATGCAATCATTCTGAAATTTGATTGAAATATTTATGGTTAATATAAATTTTACTCTGGCAGTACTGTCATATATTTGTTTTTATTTGAAGACTATTATAATATGTACTTATATATTATTTTTCAATAATTTTAAATGGTTCATACCATGTTTTGTATTATTAATTAACATGCCAGATATTTTCTAATTTTGAATAATGGATGATAAAAACGGATAGCATTTGAAGGGTTGTTTGATGTTTGTGTTTTACCAATTTTAAAAATGTGTTATTCTATTAAAAATGAGTTCCAGAGACGAAAAAATGATTGTTAACTACATTTTTTAGGGAAGATTAGTATATTTTTATTTTTTTGTGCATAAATGCGTTTTTTCTTACTTTGTAAATACTTTTTTGATATTTTATTGACATAAATCAATAAAAATTAATCTTGAATTAGCAATAAAACATATTTTTCAAAGGCGAAATGCAAATGTCTAATTATCTCAAAATGACTTGAATGTTAGTTAACAACTTCTTGCCATGGGGCCTTCAATTATGTATATGCCACTGTGAACCAGGAGATCATTACAAGATTTTATCTAGAACGATTATCATTTCCAAAGGGAAAAATTGATGTCATATGATATAATAAAGTAAACTAAAAATGTCTTACTTATACATAACAAATCTTATCGCATGTAAGATTGTATCGGGAAAGCAAATGTGATCATTTTTTGCAATATATTTTTCTGTGTATCTTGCTAATTGATTTATGTAACTTGTTTTAAAAAAATACTTTTTTTCACTGAAGATTTTTGACAACACCTCATTATACACAATTTTTTATTCTTAAATACTTTGACAGGTAATTTTTCACAATGTGTGACTAATTAAGTTGTAATAATGTAAAAAAATATATTTTATACATGTTTTAGGAGAGTTCTGTAATGTAGCATGCACTTGAAATAAAATTGTTTTCAGTTAAAATAAAAATCAAAGAATGCGATTAAAATCAGGTTAACTGCTTACGTAAGTCCTTTTTACTTTTACCAGTTAAGTGATTATTAAAATTGTTAATTACGTACGTCCGTTTTAGTTTTACCAGTTTAGGTGAATAAAATGTGGTTAATCATTTAGACAATTATATTTACCAGATGCTTGAGAGCAAAGCAACGTAAGAAGGCAAAAATGGAAAAACGCTCTAGAGGACAATCCAGTATGAGTTAAAATTCTAGCTAGCACAAAAGAAGATTTATTATAGATTACCTGATTGCAATCAACCGCTTCGATTGCCTTTATGAGCAGTAAACAGTTGGTGTCCACGTACTCCACAAACACCAGTAAAAGTTTCAGAGTTGTTTTCACCACCAGTCTGAACTTTGAAGCAATCAGTGAATACAGCCACTGAAGACTTGCATTGTGTTTCATCACGCCGTTCATGCCGTCCACGTAGAGCATGACTTGCCCGAGGGCTCGGAGAATATAATTCTGATAGTATTGGTCAGCGTCGGAACCGACTCGGATGAGACAGTCGAGACCATCGTTCTGAACAAACTCATGTACGAGATCCTTGTCCTCTTGGAAGATTTGCTTCAAAGAGAACAGAGCTCGCCGCAGCTCTCTGCCGTCAGAATTGAGAAGTTTCTCTGAAATGAGAAAGAAATTACAGTAAAACCTCGTTAATTCGAAATTCAAGGGATCCAAAAGAAACATTCCGAATTACGCGGAACCCCGTTAATTCGAAATTCAAGGTATAAAAAAAATTTAAAATTGCAATACAATTTCGATATTCGCCAAAAATCGTAAAACTCGTGAAAAACGTCATTAATTTATTGAAAAACGTCTGTATTATTGCATATTTCAAGAAATCATTTTAAAACGCAATATTTATTATGATAACACGAAGACCGCGACATTTATATTACTAAAGTATCCGATATTGATATATTATTTATTGTTCTCACTTGCGAAAAAATAAATATATTTTTTTCAATTTCATAAAATTTAAAAAAAAAATCTAATTTTATGAACTAAAGTGTATTTATTTATGCCGCAAGGGATTAAAAATTATTTAGAATTATTTCTAAAAATCAAAAATCATTATGCGTTTTCAAAATTCGCTAAAAATCGTAAAACTCGTGAAAAAAACATTAATTTTCTGAAAAACCTCTGCATTTTTACATATTTCAAGAAATCATTTCGAAAACGCAATATTTTTTAGGCCAATACACAAAGCGCTACATTTCTATTACTAAAGTATCCGATATTGACATAACTGTTGTTTTTCAATTGCGAAAAAAATCGAAATGTATTTTTTTTTATTTCGTCAAATTTAAAAAAAATTCTAATTATGTGAACTAAAGCATATAAAGCGCAAGGGGCTAAAAATCAGTTCGAATTACAAATTATTGGGGTTTTAGAATTATCGGGGTTAATCTACAATGAAATTAGCATTTTGGGACTTGTGGGTTTTAAAAATGTCGAATTATGGCGAATTTCGAATTATCGCGGTTAGAATTAACGGGGTTTTTCGGCATAAGCAAAATATAATAAATTTGTGTATAAGTACTTGTAATAATAAATAATATATCTTTGAATAAGGCATATAAAAAAATAATTTCTAACATTTCCACCCAATATATCAAAATTCATCTAATAATTTACTCACAGAATTTCGTTCCTGAATGAACTGATGCAAAAATTGTAAAATGAACCTAAATACATAATTTTATTCAATGAGTTGCATTCCGGGTCTCATAAAATCTTCCACATAATTTAGTATTGCTATATACCACAGAATATAAAATTATACAGAGATGAACTAAACCTCTTCTTTCTCGGAAGACACATTTACAAGACATTGTTAAAGTAATATTCTTGCGTAATTAAATACTGCAGTAAACAAAATGCATTTGTAACAAGACATTTTTTTATTCTTTATAATTTTATTCGATACTAGATCTCTTCACGTAAAATCTTCTTTTTGTAATAAAGCACGACTTATTTACTAAGATATTATACTTCTTAAGTGTATTTAGTTAGACCTTTCGATAGTTGTTTACTAGCTCATAATATTTTTTTAACATGTCAAACGTATTGAAGCCAGACCGTGTACCAAGAAATTTATGTTAGTTCATTTCTGCATATTTTGGTGCTTTGTGCTGTATGCTCAGAAATGAATAAACAATTCATTGACATGTACAATATACCAAAATAAAGGGTTTAGAATGAATATAAAAAGTAAACTAAATTTTAATCATGTAGATGAATGAATATAACAAGTAAACTTATTTTATTATACCTTGCTCCCTCATTGAGTAAATTAATACCACAGTATACCCAGAACAGTAGTTTATCTCAGGCCTGTCGGCGAGTTATTAGCCTACTCTTGCATTGACGCTAGGGTTGTCACTTACTCCCTTTCTTTTAACTCGTAGCGTCTGAGATTCCGACGCATAAGGTAGACACGAAATCCGAAAATTTCTGTAATTAGTGTACCTAGTTTCTGCACTCAAATTGCAAGAACGCTGATTAACATCAACGTAGACTTTTAAAAACTCGCAGTCTTTGTGATAATCAACACACCTTTTTAGTAAAACACCACAAACATAAAAAAGGCATTTTTTTCAGGAAGCGAGTTTTTTTTTCTAAAGCGGCGGCTGCGAGCGCGAATGGCACCGAAGGCACGGCCCTTACTGCCGCCGCCTTGTGCCCCCATATTCTATGTCACGCACACATTCTAATGGGTAGCGGCCAGTTTATACGAAGACGTATTACTGTTCTTAGTATACTGTGTTAATACTTTGTACAAGATTTATCGAAAGATATGTTATCATCATCTTAAGATCATCATAAATGAGTTGCCTTAATATGAGTCAATGGATTTTTATTTATTTATTTGTCATCTTTATGACTTTTGATCTTAATGATTACAATGCGGCAATGGCGTATTATAATCATTAATGATTAATCATTAATCTTCAATGGTGGCACTAGTAGCGCAGTGGGTATGACACTGGCTTTCCACTCCGAGGGTTCCGGGTTCGATTCCCGGCGAGGTCACAATTTTAATCTATGTGTTTTGTGATGTATTTCGCTTCTGTAATTGGGCCTCCTGACTTGTCGAAGCGTAAAAAAAAAATACAATGAAAAACAAAATAAGATAAAATGTGTTATTTTTATAAATTTGCAGACGTCTTGAAATACAAAATAAATTGAGAATAAAAAGAAATGTGTAGGTACATATTGAGAAGTCTTACCTCTGATAGCGTGAACTCTGACAGATAACTGGGTCCGTAGAACAATATAGTTTTTGCGACTGAAAATAGAGAAAAGAAAATTATAAAACATAAATAAATACTGTATTGTTGCAATGTGCTAGCAAAACATAGATTGACATTTTATTTTAATATGATTTGCACCACAACTATTGTTATATTCTGCACTTATATGCAAGGGAGATTAGCCTTAGGCCTGAATACAGAGTCAATACTTAAATGATTAAAGGTTAAGGTGTACTTTAAAAGTGTAATTTGTACTGCAAATTATGCTTTTAAAGCATACTTTAACTTTTAAATCATTAAGTATTGTCCATGTATTCGGGCCTAACTCTCTCGGTCATTAACATCAAATAATTTTAGCATAAAGCCATGTATTCACTAGGGGACAAATTGACCCTCAACAGCACGCGCGGCATAGAGTCTACGTGACGTTGCAACGTCGTGCACTGTTCCGCGACGTCGCGCACAACATAGCGCGGCATTTCTACGTGCCGTGGCAACGTTGCCATGCGCACGGTACCCTAGCGAGCTCACTGCAACATTCCGCGGAGCGTCAGTACCACGTGGTATGTCTACAAATGAATACGCATGCGCTGTATTCTGTCAAGATGACAATGCGGGGAAACGAAATCGTTCTTGAACTCATCGAGCTGTATCGATCGAAGATCGCGTAGAATGTCCTTCCTTCTTTCTCTTTGCAGTAAATAATTTCGCATTCTCCTCTTACTTTTCGATAAACTCATTAACGTAAACAGATACGCGGCTGTCATCATAACCTCATAGGGCGATATATTTCCGCGACGTCTGGAAAACAATAATTATTTGCAAAAAGGACCTTATTTTTAATAATATTCAATTTCCTACAGTAAAACCTCGTTAATTTGAAATTGCGACCCAAAAAAATATTTCGAATTGCGCGGAACCCCGTTTTTGCGAAATGAGATACCGCAGCTGTCAACATAACCTCATCGGGTGACATTTCCGCGACAAGATATGCGAGTCCCGGTGTGTACACATCAAATGACCGCGTCATTGTCCCCGAAACATGAGCGTAGATGTTGATGCGACATGCCGAGCGGAATGTTTCGCGATTTGTCCCCTAGTGAATACATGGCTTAAACATAGTTTGTTTAATAAACAATCTAATCCAGCTCATAAAGCTTGTTTAAATCATATTTTAACAAACTCTAATTTATCTAGATCGTTCATATAAATTATCTAGTTTTTTCACTGAGATGAAAATATATTCAGTAAGAAATATGTAAACAATTTCAATAATAGAATGCTGTTTCCTTATTGGTGACCAAACTTTCTTAAGTTAGGGCCAGTTGCTTCAAGTTGGATTAAAGTATGCGTTCGTTTAAAGCATAGATTTTTTCGTTCTCCACCAATCAGATCAGAATAAAAAAAACTAACCCATATAAACCAAGTTTTTATAATACTCCTTTTCTCATTTACTAGTTGAAACAGGTTTGGCGCTTACCCCACGCGTTGGACTCGAGTCGGGCGACGCTAAGAAAGGGAGTAATAAAAAATTTCGAAAAATCCAAAAATTATACTATAATTATTCATGTTTTTAAACGAAAATTTGTTAGGTAATTTTTAACGTCGCCACGAGTCTGCCTGCAAAGTTTCAGCTCGATTGGATCACGGGAAAAGGGTTAAAAATCGACCCAAAGTTTTTTCGACAGACAAGCAAGCAGACGCTACGAGTTAAAAGAAAGGGAGTAAAAAGAAGTACTAGAATAATATGTATTGTATAAAAAAATTAACAACCATTTTTTCTTCAATTCCTACAGTTTGTTATCTTTAATTTGACTTACAATTCACGTATAGCGCAAAATTTAAATTAGCGATACGCGTAGTACGCGAGGCCTCCAAGGTCACTAAATCGAATAGTAACGTAGAAATTAACACCCATGTAAGGATGCAAAAATACGCACAGACAGTAAATTCACATAAAACTAGTTAAAAAACCGTATTATACAGGGTTATTTGGAAAAAAAAATAACCTCGCAGGACTATACTATACTCCTGCTTTGATTATGAGTCGAAAATGTTCAAGCTATCATGTCCTAATATCAATAGTTATGGAGATATGCGACATCAAAGTTTGCATTTTTTTTTTCAATATTTCTGACTTATTTTTTGTAAAACGTTGGACTATCATTATAGTGACTAATATCAATTACTCAAAATTTATTCGTTTCAATACAAGTTAAATAAAATGATTAAAATCCTGAAAAAATTCCAAGTGGATTGTTTTCCAATTGGAATTCCAAGGTTTTTATTTTTTTATTTGACTTGTATTAAAGGGAATGAATTTTTCATACTCGATTAAAGTTACTGTAATGATAGTCCAACTTTTTCAAAAAATAAGTCAGAAATATTGACAAAAAATGAAAACTTTGATGTCGCATATATCCTCAACTATTGATATTAGGTCATGATAGCTTCAACATTTTCGACTCATAAACAAGGCAGGAGTATAGTCCTGCGAGGTTATTAATGTTTTACAAATAACCCTGTATATGGTGAATCAATTGCTTTCGTTGGTGTAATATAATAATAGGTACTTCTAACTAAATATAAAAAAAACACGTTTGATGGTGATTTTTTATGAAAAATGAAAGCGGCCGCGAAGGGGCGTCTGCCTCTCTTTAAAGTATACGGAATCTGATATTAAAACTGAGTCTTTTATTGACAAATGTCATTCTTTCGAATTGTTATTTTTAAATTATTAATGAACGTGTTTGTAATAAAAAAAACTAACTTTTAAATAACGTTTATTACGTGTATTTGGATCGACCGGAATACCGGGTCGCGAATCACAACTTTAATTTACAATTAAAAAAAAGAAACTGAATTTTGATTCGAATCGAATGGCGATTTCAAGTTTTTATAATTTAATTGAAAACAGTCGAAAACAAGCTAGATATTCGAAATAACCAAAATAACTGTCAAAAGTTAAAATACAAAGAAATCCATAGAAATGTTTGGCGTTGGTTATATTTACATAATTAATTAAATCAATATAATATGAAAAAAAAAATGAAAGTGAGCGTACTTGACTTAATAGAAAATAAATTTAAAAAGGGTAACAGAGTTTTAGACTCCTAATTTTTATATTGGATGTCATGGTCAATAATATAATATTATTACGTTCATGTTCGAAAGTATTATTTGTGAACACTGTGAAATTTGAACCAGAGTTATTTCGCAGCGTTTTATTAATTTTATTTAACTCTTATAAAAACTTATTTATAATATTAGCTATAATATACTTTAAAGTTTGTCCAAAGTTTAACAAGTCAGAAATATTGAAAAAAAATGCAAATGAAAAAATTTGAATCATCAAAATTATTAATATTTTGATTTATACTTTAAAAATACGACTTTACATTTTAAGAATACGACTCGTAACTTAGAATGTAAAATCCTTTGAAGTGTCGTGGAAATTTTATTTATTATTAAAAATTATTATTAAATTATTTACGATTATTAAAAATTATTTACGGCAGAATAACCTGTTTCAAAAATTATAAAAAATCTTTATACTGTAAGTATGAAGAAAAAGATAATATTAAATACCTTGGAATCATAATACACAATAAACTCCAGTGGAAAAAATAAATAAATTGATCTTACCAACAAAATTTAAAAAAATGCCTATATATTTTTGAGACTTAGAAATATCCTATCAATGAAAAATCTTAAAATAATATATTTCGCGTTTGTTCAATGCCAAATACAGTACGCTATTATTGGATGGGGAGGGGTATATAAAACCACGATATCAAAATTAAAAACTACCAAAAAATTGATAATTAAAATAATTCTAAAGAAGAAAAAACTATCCAAGTGCTCAACTATACGTATAAAGAATTTAAAGCACCAAAAATAACAGATATGTACAAAAAAAAATTGATCAATCCAAATTTTTTAAATTAAAAAGTACCTTAAACACAAGAAGCGATTTTCGATCTAACAGATCAGATAATTGAAACCAAAAAACTAGACATAATATATAATCATGTAACTGTTTTAAAATGCATATTTATACCTTGTATCTGTAATATTCCTTTTCTATACATGAGTATTTTGACTCTCACAGAGACAGTAAAATAAATTGTTCCCATATTTGCAATGTTAAATTATATATGTAGGTATACGAGTATATTAGTGATGCAACGAATACGAATACGAATATTCGTATATGCCAAATATCATTACGAATATTAAAAACAAATTGTTACTTGTTTCACAGCATAAAATGTGTTCTTTCATCTAGTTTCGTTGGGTTATTAATAAGGTTAGGTGCTCATTTATGTAGTTTTTGTTTTGTAATACGTTGTTCATAATGTAATATATTGTTCGTTCCATTTTATTTCCGTTGTGTGTAAAAGTATTAACTCTTATAAAATAATTTCAAATTAAATGTAATTACATGGCAAAAAACTGACCCAGAAATATTATTTTCGACCACTGGGAGTCTACAAACGGATAAAAGAAATCGCCTAACGCCTGAGAAGTTACAAATGTTGTGCATTTTGAACAGAAATTTGCCGGTGGTAAATTTTAATAATTAAAAACCTTAGTAAAAAAGAACAGTGGTGTATTATTTATTACCCTGTTGAATTATTCGTATTCGTATTCGCCGAATAGTAGGCTTGATATTCCTATTCGTATTCGTATTCGTGAAACTAGTATTCGTTGCATCACTATGGAAAAAGAAATTTAAAAAAAGTTGGTAAAAATACAATGGCCATGCAATGAATTGCATTATTTTTATTACAGGTAGAAAAACAGAAAGGCTTTTTAATGAAAAATTGAAACTTTTATACCAACCTGGAGAAATAAGTAACGTCGTTGTTGGGCAAGTGAGTCAGGCCGATAGACTTGCTATGCAAAACGGTTCCTGCACCATGGATGTGCAAAGCATTTACACTACTGATATTTGCGAAGCATTTTATGACCGGCAGTTCACCCGCGCCACTTTTCATCCCTTCAACCCCCATTTCTCATTTGATTTTAAATAATCTATATATTAATTACGCCAGCCAATGTCGTTTGTTTCCGTCTCCGTATGATGATTTCTATTTGTATACAATAATTTTGCCACGTTGCTTATCGGGTCCTGTGGCGCAACGAATAACACGTCTGATTACGGATCAGAAGATGCCAGGTTCGAATCCTGGCAGGATCGAATTTTTCTTTACGGTCGAGAATATTTTGTTTGTTGAAATTTTAATTACATTTTTATAGAAATACTAAATAAATACTTTATCTTAATTATATCTAAACTACCCGTACTTAAAAGTGGAAATTTGCCAGATACAATTGGCCGCGAAGCGGCTGACGTAGGCATAGGTAAACAATTGTGTTTGCTGCACAGCAAACACAATAGCCATCCGCAGGGCCTAGCAGTAAGCAATTGCTTTCCTGCTAGTATATCCTTAATTGGTTACATAAATCTTTTCTTTTTCTTTAAATATAAATGTACCTATGATTCATTATTAGCAGTGGGTATAAACTTAGGTTACGCTGTGACCGACTATATGCCTATATTAAAAAAAATATACACGGGTATACCTATAAAGCTATATACATTTTTTGAATTTTTTTTAACTGTGAACTAATGAACTATTTTGAGTAGCTTCAATCCACAATAATAACTGCACTATAAAATAAGTTATTGCTAACGAGGTTTTCTAAATAAATAAATATTTTATGAATAGGTAATACGGTAAAAATTTTCAATATATTTCGAAGACGATTCGTACATAATTAAATCGGGAATAATATTAATATAAGATAAACGTTTCTTTTCACAAAAATAAATCAAACATTTTACGATATCGTCGATGACAATGTCGTCGTAAATAATCGTTATGATATGACCATTGAATACGACAGATGGTATTTACATTCACCATAGAAATGACAAATAGAATTCACACAAAAATTTTGGGTGGAATTTGTAAAAAAATATCATTTCTGCAAATGACTTGCGCGTGGTTTTCACCTGGCATAGGGCCTTTCGAAGAAACACGCTATTCCGTGAAAAATTTACTCGTCTATTACAAAAATCTCACGGTTCGGGACGATTTTTTTCTCGACTTGACTAGATCTATGGAAAAAAAAAATTGTTGGGCTCAAACAAGTGAGATAAATTAAGAATCGACATGAAGTTAGGTACAGAAACGTCGGAAATAAAACTTCTAACTTCTAGCCGTAGGACGAATTACGGCTAGAATTTTTTAATCAACTTTTTCTTAAGAGAAGGATTATTTAATTAATATTTGTTTCCCAGAATCTTTACTAATTATTAGGTACATTTAAAAAAAATCATTGAATTTGCCGCATGTCAATAAAATTAACCAGGACCCAGTTTATTACAATCCAGAATATTACAGATAAAAACATTAATAGAAATATTAATCTTTTAACTTAGCTCACTCCATCACTGCCTCGTTTACCTGGCTCCGAGTTAAGCTCTCGAATAGGTACTTGGAAGAGTATCTTCGCAGTATGCACAGGTATTATGGTTTCAAGCCCTCTAAACAATTCACAATCTACTAGACAAACACCATTAATAACGAAGCAAATACCATAAATTATCGACGTATACTTAAGAAAGCAAACTCGCGGCAAACTAGTGTTATTCATTACGGCCATGACTCTTCGTGCGTACTTGCTTTATTTCTAGATTTTAGTACAATGCTCATCGACATTCAAGTTTGCGGTTGGATGTGTATGCACACACAGAACCACAGTATATCCATGCGGGTAGGAATACAATAAAGTGTCATCCGCATCGTTCTGACTGTCTGACCTCTCATTCGCTCCATACAAAGCCCGAAGCGTCTAAGAAAATCATTCTTCATCTTTTTAATTCGCTTGCATTTACAATATTATACAGGGTTATTTGTAAAATATTAATAACCTCACATGACTATATTCCTGCCTTGATTGTGAGTCGAAAATGTTCAAGCTATTATGACCTAATATCAATAGTTAAGGAGATATGCGACATCAAAGTTTGCATTTTTTTTCAATATTTCTGACTTATTTTTTGTAAAACATTGGACTATCATTACAGTAACTTATATCGAATATGAAAAATTTATTCCCTTTAATACAAGCCAAATAAAAAAATAAAAACCTTCGAATTCAGGGTTTTTATTATTTTATTTAACTTTTATTGAAACGAATGAATTTTTCGTAATCGGTATGAGTTACTGTAATGATAGTCCAACGTTTTACAAAAAATAAGTCGGAAATATTGAAAAAAAAAATGCAAACTTTGATGTCGCGTATCTCTTTAACTATTGATATTAGGTCACAATAGCTTAAACATTTTCGACTCATAATCAAGGTAGGAATATAGCCCTGCAAGGTTATTAATGTTTTACAAATAACCCTGTATAAAGTGGCTCGTAGCTAGTAGCAAAAACCTCGAAGGAGTTTTCTTCGTTCAATTTTGAGTACAAAATATTCTTCACATTTTGGGTGAAATGTCGACAAGCAACATCAAAGTTTGTATTTTTTTAATATTTCTGACTTATATTATAACTAACATAGCTACATATACCGAATATTAAAAATTCGTTCGCTTTGATGTAAGTCAAATAAAATTATTAAACCCGTGCAGAAATTTGAACTATTTTTACTCCCTTTCTTTTAACTCGTAGCGTCTGGGGTTTGTTTTCTGCCGGAAAAACTTTGGATCGATTTTTAACCCTTTTCCCGTGATCCAATCGAGCTGAAACTTTGCAGGCAGACTCGTGGCGATGATAAAAATAATGAAATAAAAATTCGTTAATTTTTTTAAATAATTATAGTATAATTTTGGAATCAATACAAATTAGTAACGACCCGACGCGTGCAGTAGGTATGAAACCTGATTCAATGAGAAACGGAGTATAATAAAATCTTGGATTTTATGGGTTAGTTTTTTTATGCAAGTTTTATTTGACTTGTCAAAGCGAATGAATTTTTAATATTCGATATACATTAGTTTCGTGATAATCTAACGTTTTATAAAAGATAAGTCGGAAATATTAAAATAAATTGCATATTTTGGATGTTGCTTATCTCCTTACCCGTTGACATTTCATCTAAAGAATACTTTCTATTCAAAATTGAATTTCCCCAAAGTTTTTGTTACTAAATGAGGTGAAGACAAAGCCAAGTATGAAAATGAAAAATGAAAATGAGAACAAAATTGCACCGTAGAGACAGTTAAACAAAGTACAAAAGTCACTCCCCTCAGGGAAAAATAAAAAGAAAGTTGTACAACACAATCGAACAGAAACTCGCCAGTCCAGAAAACCACTGCCGGCACATATAGACCAGGGTAGAGATCAAGCTAATAATCAAGTTACAGGTGAGGATTAAAAAAACATGTCAACTGGATTCATCATCATCATCATCTTCTTCCCCTTGTCCTAGTATGGTCGGGGGCCCAAAGACTCAACAAGGTGCTTCTATGATCCCATGTTCCCATTCAGTTCAAATTTGCGGCATGGAGCCCCTACTCCTGCACATAGAAAAATCACAACTGAGGTCGCTTGGACATGTGCTCAGAATGCCAGAGGAACGAATACCTTGTGAATGAAAATAGCTGGTAATGGGAATACCAGCACACAACAGTCACATACCACTGAGGATTTCCCAGCGGGAGACCCACTTTTCTGTTACTTACTAAAACATACATATTAATCCTAAATTTTATTTGTACTTCTAGTGATGAAAGGATACATCCGAAATCGTAGTTCGAGCCACCGCCACCGCTAATCACGATCTCCTCTTGATATTAACATCAGACAGTCACATACTACTGAGGATTTCCCAACGGGAGACCCACTTTTCTGTTACTTACTAAAACATACATATTAATCCTAAATTTTATTTGTACTTCTAGTGATGAAAGGATATTTCCGATATCGTAATTCGAGCCACTGCCACCGCTAATCACGATCTCCTCTTGATATTAATATCAGACGTTCCATCCGGAATATATTTTCTGATTAAGTTTTCGAGGATATTCACCGGATTTGATTGCAGAGTTCAAGTTTATATTTTTTAAGGAATGAATTTGTTTATCATATTGACAAATTCATTAACTCCAACTCATTCATTAACATTCTTCTCAAAGGTCACTTTTCATTTTACTACACTCATTCCACGGGTGAAGTTGAACAAAGGCAAAGTCATATAATAACTATAAACAGAGTAAATATAACTTTTCCCCAAATATGTAATTATGAATCCACGACACGAAAAACTAAAAGTGTTGGCTAGAAAACTGAATAGACGAAAGAGATCCAGACACCGACGACAAAGAACAAAACATTGAATTGATTTCCGAAATTTAAATCACTGAGAATGGTATCTGCACATCTCTACACCTTTGTACAATAATTGTACATCTCTTCCCGACGTGACGTAAAACGCAACTATCTCATTTGGGAAAATGACGCCGACTCCTACTTCTTGGTCGGCTCCGCCAATGACTTTCATTTTATCGAAGAAATCCAGCTTTTTGTGGATGCACAACTTTCCACGTTTTTTCATAGCAAATTATTCTCCCATAATCGGAACGGTTTCGCTGGAGTTGATTGTGATTCGGCTACCCGTGCATTAATTGTATTCATTTATCGTCGACTGGCACGACATCCCGCGCAAGAAGCTCCCTGACAAACGACGCCTGTGAGAAAATATTCTTGGTTCATGAGAAAAATAACGACCGGAGATTGTGGCTTCACACACGACACAAGTTACACCCGTAATTTTGTCAATGAATAACTCAAAAAACGATTTTGAGGTGTAAACATCAAGTTCGTGCCCGCCATTTCACAAAAATGTCATAATTCTCGTATCTACCCAGAAAAATAAGTGACCAAAGAATACGCCATCTTCGTTACAATTGCGACGTTTCTTTGTTCTAAAATTAAAGTTCGTACAAAATAGGTAATCGTACTTTTGAAATGGCAGACCACGCAAGAACTGAAGGTCACCGTTTCGACCATAGACGTACTATAAATATAGACTAGTTACAAAACAAAATATCTGCTACACAGAACCATTAACACGAATTACTGTGAACATAGACGCACATTGCGAGAGTTGGTCAAGGGATGTCCGAAATGTATACATTTCCGCGCGATATATATATATATATATATATATATATATAAAATATTAATACAATACACAACCCTGTTTATATTTGTATATCTTTTACACGTGTGCCGCGCTACAAGAAAGAAAGAGAAAAGACCATTGAATAAATACCGCAATTCGCTATAACTTCATGTGCATTTCGTGTATCGCGGTATGTTTTATTGTCCTTTCTTATACATTGTTATGAAAATAATTTCTATCTCTTTCTGACTGATACATTTAGTACGTAATAAAAGACAGCAGAGACTAGATGTCTCAGGTTTGTTTTTTAATGACTAGTCTATATTTATATACGTCTAAGGTTTCGACAGTGATGAGCGTAGAATTAATAAACGTTTATAAAAAGGAAAGAAAATAGATATGTCAGAAAACTTGTATTAATTATGATTAATTGTAACAAAAACGCAATTAAAATTCAAATACCTTCTATTAGTGTCCACGTCCCTACATCCAGACCATCTAATCTTCCCTCCACTTCTCACGCCGTCCTTTAGTCTTATGTTTAGTATTATTAATATTGCTGAAGATGATACGTTAGCATCGAAAACGTTATAATTGTTATACATAACAAATAGTGAAAGTAAGCAGTGTTTTTTAATATAATTTATAGTGGCTTCAGTTCTTGGGTCAACGCAATCTTATAAGGGTGCAAACACGAGTCTTTTAGCAAAGTACCGCTGACATGTTCTTGAATGGTTAAAATCCGCGAATAACGAGGAATCGATAAATTTGTATTCTTTGTAACAACAGCTCTTACAGCAGAAATATTTTACTTTTTACATTTCGAAGTCTTATAGGTGTTGTTATTATAAAATTAGTATTGTTATTATAAAAAGTAAAATCCTTTTCCTGTTTTGCAACGATTCGCCGAATAGTAAGCGATTATGCGGACCGTAAGTTTGGCGAAGTTCACGTTGAGAGTATCCACAAACAAATGCTTACTGATGCGTAGCATCTTTCCTCTTGCTTTCCTGCAGTGATTTCGTGAAAAAGGACATGAATGCGTAACAGGAAATAAGACGCTCGCAATTTCATTTAACCAATGAGCGCGCGCGGAGCACGGCGCATGGAGCGATGGACAAAAAATCATCAATAATAAACAAATCTATGTCCAGCAAGTGCCATCACAGCGAAGACGCACACTACCAGCCAAAGCTTCTGATTTTGTATATATGTTGCGAGGCTAGTGTCAAGCGTGTGGATGTTGTAACTTTGATATATTTTGGCTTATATCCTCGAAACTATCCAATAAACACTTTTTTTTTTCATTAATGTAAACGATAACTGCCCTTAATGATGAACATTCTCAAATTTTATGTAATTTATGTGATTATTTTTATATATTTATTCAAAGTTTTCATACAATATGCATGACGGCACACTACTGCCATCTATGAAAATAAATAAATACAAATAATTGACCAAACACATTTCTAAACAAAATGTGTATGTAGATATACGGTACCTACCTAGTGCGGCAAAATTCAACGATAAATAAATGCACATACATTATCTTTACTTGTATTTACTAATTAATAAATATGTAGGTATTTGATTTTCTAAATTTTGATGTTAATTTCTGTTGCTGCTCGATTAATATTTTTAATTGTGAGATGTCAAATGTAACACATCATATGCGACTACTCTAAGGCTCAATTTTATTTTTTATATATATATTTGTATAATTGCCTAACTTGCGTGTACTTAACCACGGTGGATTATCAGTGTATGTATACTAAGATAAATAAATAAATAAATAAAAATCAACCTATTGAAAAACCCTTCATTAGACTTAGGTCCCTGTCCAGCCGCGGCCCCAGTGCGTCGCTGCCCGGCGTAATTATGACACCGTTGACCGCGGACAAGTCAATATATTTTATTAACCGGTCGTATGCCGGTCGCACGTAACGCGGAATGTCTGCCATGCAATTTCGCGCACGATTGCTGTTTTTTAGACACTTTTTTGCGATGGTTATATTCATGTAAAAATCAACAATAATCGTTAAGAAGTTGCAGTTTCTGGTTTCTCAATACACATATTATAATAATTACTTATAATTCAATAATTACTTGTACACTAATTACTTATTCATTAATTATGAAAATAAATAACGAAGTTTACTGACAGAAATGTACGCACATATTTATCGAATAAAACCATGGAAGAAATAACACTAAACATATTTTATTTCAATGCTTTCGTTCCAAATATATCAAAGAATATAAAAATAATTAATTTTAATAACAGATAAATAACACAATTAATGCGCGGTTCGAAGACGACATTTGGCATGATTTTTTTTCCAGTTTACGCAGCAAATGAGGTTACTTGACAAATAGAACTCGTTCATTCATTCAAAAAGTTGAGATACAACCAATAATAAGCTTGTTTTTGAAATTTTTCCGAACAGAACAGGATTATTTGTCACATGGATATCATTAATCAATCAATGTATATATATAGATGTCTCACAGAAACGAAACTGTATATTTATGGGAAGTAGGTATATAAGTTTTTGGGTGTACATAGGGTTTACGACCTATCGTACGGCTGGCTTAGGTGATATGTGTAATATTGTAACGTTGCATATGTGTAAAGTGATCACCTAAGCCAGCCGTACGACAGGTCGCAAGCCCTATGTACACCCAAAAACTTGTACACCTACTTTCCCAAAATGTACAGTTTTTCGTCTGTGAGTCATCTATATATAGTATATATATATTATATATATATATATCATGATTGATTAACAATAATTAGATTAAGAGACAATTTTAAAATCCCAAAATGCAATACAAAAAAAAACAAGGTTTCATATACTCAGGCATGAAATTTTATGAAATTTTTTAACAACCTCTCAATCGAAATGAAAAAGATAAAGGATACAGAACAATTGAAGAGCAAATTGAAAGAACATCTCTATGAACTGAACTAGACACCATTACCTTCAAAGTCAAAGACGTTCACTCTACTACTTCATCCTAGATATATAATATAATATAAAATAATAAAACGTAAGTAATTGAATGTAAATTCATAGTTCCTTGTCCGAGCACAAGAGCAATGCTAATATAACACAATTGTGTAATAAATATTATATTGAACAATTAAAACCATAAAAAAAAGCTTTAAAAACCCATAAACGCAGGTAAAATAGGCCGAATTCGCGTACGTGTCTAGGGACGTGTCTGGCACACGGAGGGCACGAAAGTTTTCGCGCAGATCTGCGCTCCGGCACCCGACCGGTTAAAAAGCGCCGTGCTAGGAGCCACGGGGCCGCAGCCTTCAACTTGACCGGGCCTGCTCCGCGAGAGAAAAATGTTGCAAACTAGAAATACCAGGTGTCCAGGAGTTGACTGACGTCTGGCATCGAGAAATGTCACCATTCCACAACACGTAACCGACTGACGGCGTTCGACGTCCGACATTGGAAAGGAGTGCATTTTTTGTGACGTGTTATAAAAATACATAAGCGACATTCTTTCAGACGTTCAGCTCTGTTGAGACGGATGAGTTACTTTGGTGTGCTGCGGGGCTAGACTAAATTTAAGGACGTCATGAATATCATACTATAATATATGTGGGGTATTTTATTATTTTTATTTATTTACTTCTATTTAATTTAAAGTATTAAATTTTGGTTGAAATGTGCCTGTCTCACTAGAAATATCTGTGTTGAGACAGGCATAGTTTGCAATAGTGTCTAGGTACAAAACATAGTAAATAGATAATAAAGTGTTTAAAGTAACATAATATAAAAATATAATATACAGAGCTAGCAGCAGAAACTTGGCAGTTAGATTCCTGAGTATGTTATGAGTCTAAAATGTTCAAGCAACCATGGCCTAATATCAATAGTTATGGAGATATGCAATATCAAAGTTTGCATTTTTTTTCAATATTTCTTACTTATTTTTTGCAAAAAATTGAATTATCATTACAGTAACTTATGTCGATTGCGAAAAATTCATTCGCTTTAATACAAGACGAATAAAATGATAAAAACCTTGCAAAAATTGAAAAAAAAAATTTTTTTTACAAGGTTTTTATCATTTTATTTAAGTTGTATTGAAGCAAATGAATTTTAAATAATTGATATAAGTTATTGTAATGATAGTTCAACTTTCTGCAAAAAATAAGTTAGAAATATTGAAAAAAAAAATGAAAACTTTGATGTTGCATATCTCCATAACTATTGATATTAGGTCATGGTTGCTTGAACATTTTATACTCATAAAATAGACAGGAATCTACCGGCCAAGTTTCTGCTGCTAGCTCTGGTAAACCTTGTATAAATATGAGGTTATAGTGTGTTTGTGTAAGTGTGCCAATTTTATCTCTCCCCTTGTTCCGGATCCACTGTTTTATTTTGTATTTTATGTTAGGGTTGTAAATTGTGGTTAGCCTGGATTGTTTTAATTCGTCAAGCATGCAATTGAGTCATTTTGGTCCAAAATAGTAAATTAAGGCAAAGGAAGCGATATCCAAAAAAAAATCTAATGCAGACATCGAGAATTACTAATTTATAATAAAATAAAACACAAATCACTTTGTTTTCACCACTTTATTAGATATACAATCTACATGTTTCGAGAGCAATGTTGTCTTCTTCAGGATTGTTTGTGTACTATAATTGAAAAAGATAAACTATGCAAGTGGTTTCGGAGTTGGGGAGGGTGAGGGGAGGGGGGAGTGGAAGCTATTAATTATGGAATGTCATTATCGTTTTTTTTTATAATAATAGATTTTTATTCATATCTTATTTTTTGTATTGAATTACGCTTCGACTGCCTAACTAGGGATTACCTGTTTGAAGGCAGTCGACTATTTACATAGCGAAAAGAGAAAAATATAATTTAGTATACATTACAATAATTTTTTTAAATTAACAAATATATAATAAATTTAAATTTGATAAAATAATTAGGAACAGAAATACTGAATTATCGGTAAAGTAAGGTAAAGCAAAAAGAGAAATCGAAATAAAATATAAATCACAAAATATACAATATAAATTTGAAATAAGCAAAAAACATTGAGAGAAAATTACACAGCATTTTACAGGAATTTATTTTAGGGCTTTCTCAGACAGTTTTCGTCCGATTTCAATGAGCCATGTGGTCTCATTTTTTAAAAGTTATCCGGTATCAAATTATATTTTTTGGGCCTAGGTATGCATAAAGCGTTTGTCCTAACTTCAAATTCTTTTTGTCATTTCTTAGCCATCCTTTGTTGTGTTGGTGTTTATACCTACCCGTACACATTAACACAATGAAATGAAGTGCGTCGTACGCACGGCTTACACATACTAATTCGATTGTCTTTCTGGAAAGAGGTCTACTTGACCTTGACCGGTGTCTGCCGCCGCACCGCCTCACTTGTTCGTCATAAAATGTCAAATCGATTTTTAAAATTCTAACCTTTTTCATTTTCTTTCGTGGTCGACCATCGAATTGTGAAACGTCTTATTTTTTCAGATTAAAATGGTTTTTTACAATATTTTTATATGTATGTGCTGAGAAAACAATTAGCCTATTTTGTCTGCAGAGAGATAATTATTAATTAAGATAATTATTATAATAGGAGTTAAAAAACTAAGGCATGAATGAACTTCCATTAAAATGGCAATATTACATCCACAACAATGGCCAATACTTTGTTTAATTTAAAATATAATTTTCATAAAAAAAATGTTTGAATTTTACTTATAAATATACAGGGTTATTAGTAAAACATTAATAACCTCGCAGGACTATATTCCTGCCTTGATTATGAGTCGAAAATGTTCAAGCTATTATGGCCTAACATCACTAGTTAAGGAGATATGCGACATCAAAGTTTGCATTTTTTTTCAATATTTCTAACTTATTTTTTGTAAAACGCTGGACTATCATTACAGTAACTCATATCGATTACGAAAAATTCATTCGTTTCATTACAAGTTAAATAAAATGATAAAAACCCTGAAAAATTCCAATTGGAATGTTTTCCAATTGGAATTCGAAGGTTTTTATTTTTTTATTTGACTTGTATTAAAGGGAATGAATTTTTAATTTTCGATATAAGTTACTGTAATGATAGTCCAACGTTTTACAAAAAATAAGTCAGAAATATTGAAAAAAAAATGCAAACTTTGATGTCGCATATCTCCTTAACTATTGATATTAGGTCATAATAACTTGAACATTTTCGACTCATAATCAAGTCAGGAATATAGTCCTGCGAGGTTATTAATGTTTTACAAATAACCCTGTATATTAAATATACAAAACGGCTATTTCTAGTTATTGCTAGGTAAGGACCTGATATATACACTGATTATAAAACATGTTCATTGATGTGTAGAAAAAATGTAATTGGCTGAACATTAGCGTTTCCTGTCAGCCTCAGTGGTCGTGTGACAATGCCATGGCGGTGGATGAGGCAGGTTTAGTCAGTTTAGAGGTAAGTAAGGTCAGTCGTTGAAAACATGCCGTTATCAGGAAGTGTAAGCATTATTATTTTGCACAAAAAGGCGTATAGATTGAATAAAAAAATTGTAAAGTTAAAAATTATATTAATTGTTACCCTTACATTCCAATGAAGCAAGGAGAGTCGGTGTACGTCTCATGTGTGATGGGTAATGCCTCAATTGACAGATGGCAGTACAATTATTGTAGGTAATAAATACAAAGGATCAACTCCAAATCAACATGTTCACAAAGGAACCACGTTATTTCAAAGTTGGGACGGGTCTCATACCAAAATGCTTTAAAATAGATTCAGGTATGAATTTATGATTGGCATGAAAGGGCTTAGAAAAGAGTTCCGTAATTGCTAATGATTTAAGACCCCAAAATAAATTAAAAATAGTATTTTTGTATTTCTCCAATTATTAGATTATTAATTCCTATAGATTCCTAATAGACTCTCAAAACGTTAAATTCTCAGGGGCGGTCTTATAAACGAAAGACCAAATATCCGTTAGTTATTAATTTCAATTTCAATTTTTATTTATTACATAATATGTACATTACAAACTTTATGTTTAATGCATACATATTATGAATTTATACACATATATATACATACATACACATATATATATATATACATATATACACACACGTATACATATTGTATATTAAAATAACAATTTATTATTAACCAATTAAAAGTGACCTGTACAATCTGGTCAGAGGTGTAGGAGAATCCTACTTCGGAAAACCCCCTCAGACACATGGAATATATCAATATCCAAAGCGATTTTGTTCAGCATAGCTGTAGCTTTTCCAACAGGCATAACCATCGGCAGGTTGGTCCTGTATATTGGAATGTGAAACAATCTATGCTGACGATGTCTAAGGTAATCAGGAACATACAAACCAATGCTCTGCATAATTTCAGTACTGTCGATCTTACCGCGCAACAATCGATAAAAATGTGTAATCAAATACACATTCCTTCTAGTCTCTAAACTATTGTAGCCAAGCACACCCTGGAGAAATTTGGCTGGGTAAAGCCAAGGATAATGCCCGTACTCTCTCATGTAGAGATATCTCAGAAACTTCTTTTGGACTTTCTCCACCATAAGAGAATACTTGGATTGCCATTCCTTAGTAAATATTACCAACTTTTTTAACCGTCCGTAAGTATCGCAATATCGTACTGCTCTGGTCTATGATTTTAGAGCTGTCAGAGGCGAATTATATCTATTTTCTATGGATCTAAAAATTCTCGCTCGCACCGGATTTTTGGGATACTTCCCACAACACTACAATGCCTTTGAAACCCCAACAAAGTCTGCAGCAGCTAATAATATTGATCCAAGAATATAGAATCTCAAGGCAACAAGCAATTGTGTGGTTGGTGATAATTTCAGATTCATACGCGTGCGCCTGTTTAAATTTGCCCAATATTTTCTAGAAGCTCTTAAGGAGACCTTTTTGACAAGCGAAAACAGCAGATAAAATCTTCGTCATCTAAAATATTAAAATAATCCACTCTTTGTCGTCGAGTTTGTTCTTCATTTGACGAACTTGAATACAATAATAGCTGGACATCGCTATCTGAAAACATTTTCCTTGAAAATGTAGCAGCAGTCAGCACAGTATTTAAGTACATGTTAAACAAACAGCATGAAACGGAAATTGACAACGGACGTAACCATAAAAAAAGAATACGCCAATCTGTCATACTTCTGTCAATTTCAACTAACGGACGGTAAACTGGTGGTTCGGCTGTCGGTATCGGCCGTCAGTAAAATTTTACTAAAATTTGACTAACGGATTGACAAAAAAATGACGTTTATTGGTCTGAAATTTAACTAACGGATGTTTATAAGACCGGCCCTCAGCGTACCTATACAGGGTTATTTGGAAAACATTAATAACCTCGAAGGACGATATTCCTACCTTGATCATGAGTCGAAAATGTTCAATCTATCAATAGCTATGGAGATATGCGACATCAAAGTTTGCATTTTTTTTCAATATTTCTGACTTATTTTTTGTAAAACGTTGGACTGTCATTACAGTAACTTATACTGATTACGAAAAATTCATTTGTTTGAATACAAGTTAAATAAAATGATAAAAACCATGAAAATTTTCCAATTGGAATTCATAGGTTTTTATTTTTTATTTCACTTGTATTAAAGTTATATGTTACTATGATGATAGTCCAACGTTTTACAAAAAATAAGTCAGAAATATTTGAAAAAAAATGCAAACTTTGATGTCGCATATCTCCATAACTATTGATATTAGGTCATAATACCTAGAACATTTTCGACTCATAATCAAGGCAGGAATATAGTCCTGCGAGGTTATTAATGTTTTCCAAAAAAACCTGTATATTGTTTAATATTTTAGTTGCCATCCTCCACACCCAAGTATTAATTAGCCCAGGGCCAATTCGAGGATAAATACGCCCCGGAATAGAGTAGACTTATTGAAAATAATACTTACTTACCATCATGCCGTTTCCCGTGGGGGTAGGCAGAGAGGATAGAGCGCCACACTCTTCTGTCCTGACATACAACTCTCGCCTCATCCACATTCATACATCTTCGCATGCAAGCTCGCCGGTTGCTGAGGCTTCTAACGGGACCATCTTCCAGTATCTGGTTGATCTGGTCATGCCACGTCTTCCGCGGTCGCCCTCTCTTTCTGGCGCCATCAACACTTGCATTATATATCTTTCTTACAGTAGCCGGCAAACATCTTGAAATTCTACGGCGTAGTGGGGGGAAGTTTGCGCATCTACCTTTCCACCAAAGAGACCCAAATTTCGTCTTCTGCGCATTCCCCCACCACGTCAAAGAATTTCAAGAAGTTTGCCGGCAACTGTATCATTCTTTTCTCATTCATTCGTTCAACATGCCCAAACCATCTGAGCGACCCTTTTTTAATTCTATTAATTATGTTAAGATCAGCTGTACATTCATTCCTAATATCTGCATTCTTTACTCTATCATAAATTGATTTGCCACACATACGTCTGAGGGATCTCCATAATAATATAATATATAAAATAATTGAGATTTTTAAATTCATGCCTGAATTTCGCTGTATTTCTACTAATGCCGATCTCAACTCCCAAAATGCTCCTGTAATGTATACAAAAATTAGTCGCAAGATCCTCGTTTGTCTCAGGTATACACGAGACGGTGGACTACCTGAGACGGGTTGCGGATCGTCACCTGGATATTAATTGGGAACTTCCGAGTCCACAGGCCAAGCAGGTACTAGTTGTAGTTGTAGTTGTAGTTGTAGTTTCTAAATTTATTTTATATTTATTTCAAAATACACCTTAATACGTGCCGCGGGAGATTTATTGTCGATTACAGTTTTTTCCGAGTCTGGTCACGCACCAAGATATATGAAAGTAAACGCGCAACATGTGAATACATTTACAGTTCCTAGCTCTTTCTCACAGAATAAACAAACGATTCGGAAATTCGTTTATTTTCACTTCTGCTTTCATAAAAGTTTAATTAAATTTAAGAGTTTACAGGTATTCTTTACCTGTTCATTAATTATTCAGAAAAATAATGAAGATTCGTCCATAACAGAACCGGTGAAGAGCGTGGCTATTAGAAATTTTCAAAGATGTTATTTTGACATTTATCGGTCGTCTAGTATAATACGTGTAATAATATATATTTTATCAAATTTAAATTTATTGTATATTTGTTAATTTAAAAAAATTATTGTAATGTATACTAAATTATATTCTTCTCTTTTTGCTATGTAAATAGTCGACTATTTCAAACAGGTAATCCCTAGTTAGACAGTCGTAGTGTAATACAATTCAAAAAAATAAGATATGAATAAAAAAAAATATTATTATTATTATTGTTAATAATGACCATGTATTTATTTTTATTTTATTTATTTTTTAATAAATAGAGATGCGAACACGGAATACGTGTCACATCAATATTCTTACTATTTTCAAACTAAGCTAAACGCTTGTGCTATGAAAATAGGACTAACTTGCTAGTCTGGGCTGAGATTCGAACCCGCGACCATTGGATCACGAGGCGAGTGTCCCAACCACAAGACCAACAAGCTACTTTTTATTATATATATTTTATTATAGTATATTTAATTAAATGAATTCACTAACATATTGTCGTCTTTGGTGACATTTCAATATTTGCAATAACGTCACAAAATTATAATTAATAATTATATAAATATAACTGAAAATCTTTGTTTAGGATTTTTAAAATATTTCATAAAAAATCTATATGATATAAATAATAATAAACAGCAATACTTGTTTTCAAATGAAGAAATTTCTACCAAATTTAAATTGCCATCGACTGTTTTAATTAACTTTCCGCAAAATGCTAAAAATGTGTCGGAGAGTATTATAATTTACATATTTTTTTAGTTTATTTTTAAGTGTCGGATAAAGTCACCAATGTTGAAAAATGCCATCGATAAGCCGAAGGCGACGTCGCTGACACGAAAATACAAATTATTCACCGTTTCGGCAAATGAATAAAAAGTGGCAAAGAACAAGCAATCCATAAAGTAATTCTAGTTCGTTGTCCGATAATCTCTCGTAAATTATTTGGTTTTTCTAGCAGTATTTATCATCATTATCATTGTGAACTGTTACAAGCTATCCATGAATGAGAATCTGTCGTTAATATTCAACTAATTTATTTATTTGTTTATTTATTTAACCCCCTTATGGGCTTTTAAAAAAATACAGAATATAAATTTAAAAAGAAATATCACAAGACAGATCAAATAATAATACAGATAAAAGGTACAAATAATAATACATACAGAAAAATTTATTAACCATTTCCATTTCGTTGAGATGTAAAGAATCGTATCAGCTTTATCCTAAACACAGTTATATTATAAGCAAAAATGTCAGCCGCCTCTGCATGTTCATTCCCTAATGAGTGTAATCTGGGAATTACAGAGTTTGCTAATGCATTAGTTCTGACATTTCCACTATAATAGAATTATGCACTGTGTCTTGATGACCTCAATGGGGCATATAAGTCGATCAACTAATGAGCATTTTCACATTTCTGTAAACAGTAAACACTTCATCTTATGTTCTTCTTCTTCCGTTTCACCGGCTTCCCATTTCGTTTGGGGTCAGCTCTCCTTGCATTTCTTTTCCACGATTCCCTGTTATGGGACATCGCTTCGTCCAATTGGCATTCTTCAGGTCCTTCTCCTCACTACTCCACCATGTGGCGCTGGGTCAACCTCTACCTCTTTTTGACTATTGTATTTTGGTATGCATTGCATGATCTCCATGCCTCATTATACAGCCATACCACTTCAGTCACGAATCCTCTACTTCTCAGTAACAGGGACCACTCTAAACGACCCCTGATATGCTCATTCCTCACTCTGTCCAGCTTCGTCACACTCCCAGAGCATCTGAGCATCATTTCATTGGTATGAAGTTTTTGTTCGTGCATCTTCTTTACAGTCCAGCTTTCTGAGCTGTAGATCATTGCAGGTCTTACTGCAGTTCTATATACAAAACCTTTAGTCCTCACATGTTCACGATTATCGCACAAAACTCTAGTGAGCGATCTACACTTAAACTTAATCTTATGTTAAATTTTCTTATTCTTTGGCAATAGAACACGTAATGGTGCCGATAAATGTCAACAGAGTAGGTATAGTTTAATGCAATGCATTATATTAATCGGAAGGTTTTGATGTCGATAAAGATTCTAAACAAAACTACTCACCTCTTTAAAAAATATCAAACAATGAGCTGTAGAGATTGTAATAATGGACTTCGAAATATGTAATTACCTACCGCCAGTTAAACAATGCATTTGCAGAAATGATAAACAATGATCTAAAATCTTTTCAAGACGGAGTCAACTACCTGAGAAAGGCTCGAAGCATGTCTTACAATAATTATTATGTACAGTAGCCGGCAAACATCTTGAAATTCTACGGCGTAGTGGGGGGAAGTTTGCGCATCTACCTTTCCACCAAAGAGACCCAAATTTCGTCTTCTGCGCATTCCCCCACCACGTCAAAGAATTTCAAGAAGTTTGCCGGCAACTGTAGGTACTATTATTAATAGAATTACTGACTTTACACCAAATTTTACTTTACTTTCAACAATCAAACTGTTATTTTATGATTCTGTCGTGGAATGATAGCCTCGTTAATTTGCTTCTGTAAAATGTGATTTAACAATAATTCACATAATTATTTTATTAGTAATCAGCGGAAAGGAAGCAGCTTTACGCGAAAGTATGTTGTCTAAGTTATTGAATGAGTTGCCTTTGTCTACATTTTTGTAGGAATATTTAAAAAGTGTACAACACAGACACATAATAGTGAGTCTAGGGTTACGAGAGAACATTGTGGTATCCGTGTCAAGTTTCAAAGAAGCTGCAATTGCACGTGAAGGAGTTTTAAAAATAATTCCTATTAAACGTATTAAAAATCAACCTCAACCTATTAAAAATCTATTAAAATAAATAATAAAAACCTATTAAAAATCTTTCTTACCTATTGTTTCGGTAATTGTTTGCAATAGAAAATACAAAAATATTATTATAAATAACAAAACAAATACATCAAATTAAAGCGTCCACATCACATTAATTGTGGGGTACAAAAGCAAAGGCAGCAATATCCAAAAATAAAAGTTTTGAAGCAGTCACCAACGATTACTAATTTAAAATGTACTGAATTCTAGATTTTATGTATCTATCCCTTCCAAAATCATGTTTCCTCTAAATTTATAGACTATGTTTCCTATAAAATCTCTATTTCTGTACATTATAAATTAACAATTCTCGATGACTGCATTATCATTTTTTCAATATTGCTGCCTTTGCTTTTATACCCCAAAATTTAAATAAGTTTATCATAAATTTACGCTATTGACGCCGCTGTCAGTTGGTTAACATCTAATATTTAAATAAACTTAAACAAAAAAATATTAAAAGTAGGTTATTTCAGTCGATGATCTAACCATCGAAACGACCATCGCTGATTTATTTACAATTCCATATTTAAACAACGCCAAAAAACTTCCACAATCTAGCAGACAGGCATTTGTTTGATTTAAATATTAAATTAATAATAATAAATCAGTATTAAGAGGTTAACAAATACTATTTACTTGTAGTTTTTTCTAAAACTGCGTAATGCTCAAAGACTATATAACTAAAGCACTAAA
Organism: Agrypnia vestita; assembly: GCA_016648135.1. Classification (NCBI taxonomy): domain Eukaryota; kingdom Metazoa; phylum Arthropoda; class Insecta; order Trichoptera; family Phryganeidae; genus Agrypnia; species Agrypnia vestita. The sequence goes on along the minus strand of JADDOH010006132.1, from coordinate 51,536 downwards.
ATTAATTTCACCCGAATTTAAAGAATGCAATACCGTGCTTAAAATTCGGGTTATGCTTCGTGTCTGGAATTTTTTTCGAAATGACGAAGAGACGGTCTTTAACCGGTCTTCAGATCTGAATACAAATTATAATGGCGACAGTGGATGGTGGGACATCGAGAGAATATTATATTTCTTAAAACAATTTCTACGGCACTAAAAACGTTTTTTTAGCTGCGCCTGTCAATTAATGCTCATATTTTCTTAATTATTGTAAATAATGATTCATTTATTACTTTCGTATAAGAACAAAGGTTATATCTAAGTTGTTGTCCTGATATAATTTTTTTTTTTTTTTACATATAAGACCCACAAAACATCACATTGATATTTGTCTGTAGGTGCATCAATACATATATATATAAATAAATTGTATTTACCACAAATACATTCATATTAATTTATTACAATAGATCTTATAAACTCAAATACAAATCAACAATACTTTACAACAGTGCAAGAAAAAATACAAATATTACCAAAATCAAAATAAGTCTCTTTTATTTAATAACATATTCATTAATTCTGTATTTTGCCCTTTTTTATTAATATCCATTTTGACACGACATAATAAAAACCCATTTTCGAAAAAAAAACGCCGAAGTATGCATTTGCAGGCTTCGTCGTACGAGTACAACCTGCTCGCCCATGAAATTGGATTATAGTACGCAATGTTACATATTATGTTTCTTGTTTTGCTTACATTCTTTCTAATACAATTGTTTTAAGAAATACTTACTTACTTTTATATAATTAGAACAAATGTTATATCTATGTTAGCGCCTAAAAAATGTAGTCTATCATATACATTCTGATATAAATGAATAATACCAACATTTTCGACCAAAAAACGCCGAAACATGCATTTGCAGTAAATGTCCAGCTTTAGATTAAAAATGATTGCACCTACCCATTGCACAGTGGTCCGAAAAGACAATATGAGCGAGCGAAATTATTTTAGTGTTTATTTGTATTCTATACCCATTAAACAATAATAACAAACCAATTTAAAGATATAAAAAAATAAATAAATATAGTACCTATTGAAAACTTGATTACACTACCTAACCACACTTTATATTTAATTCTAAACTTGTCTTTATGACGTCCGCAATTGATACACTTTCGACTTCCACAAAAATTTAACAAAGTTTTTTTTACAGCTTTTTTTACTTCCTTTAGAAAAGTCTCGCTCCTTTGACCATACTCCAAACAGTTTTTTTCTTGGTAATCCGAGAGCTGGAAAATAAATAAATTCTGAATACAGGCGCACAGACGTGCACTCCGATTGATTTTAAACCTGTAGCCAAGGTATTAGAGAACGATAGTTTACAACAATTAGACTCAATACAGGTCAATCCCAGTTTTGGCAGTCTAAGGCATGCAGAAAAAATTTACGATATTTTGTTAAAAACAAATCGTGGCTTTGTAGAGTATTAATTGAATAAAAATGTGGATTATATTAAAAAAAAGTTACCTAAGTTTATCGATTCCATAGTTCGAAGAACAAAATTCAAAAATATTAACACACCACTTTGGTACAAACACTCGTATCCGACTGACAATAACTCGACTTAATTTTTTTGCAACAACATGTCACTACCTGCTCGACTAGACGCGAGGGGTTTATTCTAGGTAATTAACTATTAGTGGGACTTTATTACCCAAGGAACTAAGTTTATTTCGCTGTATATATTTTATTTTTATTACGACTTTCGTTTTTTGAATTTTGCGCGCACATAATGTAATTCCAACCTTTGTGCATTGTAACGATGCATAGGTAGCTAGGTAGACTGAAGGACAGTACTGGATTGTGTGATTCACGAATGTGGTAAGCATTTGTAATCGATTTGATGACTGAATTATTTATAGAACCACTGAATTGTCGATAGACCGGTCAGAAAAACATCTGATTTTCGAGATTTTCTAATAGATATATAATTTTTAGAAACAATGAATATTTAGTAAATTTTTTGTATATTGTTTAGAAATATTATCATTTCTAGTTTAGTTTTTAAAATAAATACTCTAATAACTTAAAAATTATAAAAATGAACATAATTAAATTTTTGTAGAAAAAAAAACTTTTAAATAAGAAAGTTCGAAACTAATAACTTAAAATAATTAAAATAATTATAGCAGTTTATGAATAATTAGGAAATATGGTCCATGATCTAGCAAATAAATGAGTTTTTAATGATTTTGGTTTAAATAATTTAATTTCTTATTAAAAAATGTTTTGTCTGGACAATAAAGCTAATTTAAAAAACGAAACTTTTTATTAATATTTTTTGGAAAGCCAAAGAAATGGCTCAGGAAAGCTTTCGAAAGTATTTGAGATTCGTTATATCGGCCCAAATGTATATAAAGATTAATAATCTTTTTTGTAAACAGCATAAATTTGATATAAAATAGTTATTGTACATATGTTTGGCAAATATAGATAAAGAATATAAAAATAGATTTTATAAAAATAGAATATGATAAAAACATGATAAGAACCGATAGATAACTCGACGGTCCTTACGTAAAGTCAGACATATATCAAAAATTCATTTTTGACTTTTTTGTAACAATACATATTAATACAAAATTTAAAAAAAATATTTCTACTTTTTTCAGAGAAGAAACTGACGTAAAAGGGGACGAATATGCTCATTTTGTATGTAAACCAAACTTCCTTCAAACAGCTCTTCTGTAAATTTTTTTTTGTAAATTTTTAGTTTACGCAGTGATCGTCTAAATTATATAAACATTCAAAACAATTATCGAAGTTAACACGAAACTCAAATTTGATACGTTCGATCAACAATATTTTGTGGTCTAATTGGGAAACCAATAAAATATTCTGTAGTATTCAATATTTCACTTTCTTTTGGCTTTCTTGAAAATCGATTCAGGCATCTATTGAGATGAATTCTGGAATCATTCGTTACGGGTGCCTCCTCAGATTAACATTGTCAATAACGCAAATCACTTTAAACTCTACAATCACATGTAGAAATCACATTACACTAGTACACTGCGAAAACCACTTTCACAGTAGGTACATATATACCGTATGCATTTACAAGGTATATATTTACCGTAGACGCAGAAATAGCTTAGTAGATATTAAATTTCAATTCGTACACAAAAAAAGACCTCTGCGGAAAAAACAACAAAAGTACTTCCAATAATCATACATAAGCCCATCGATATTAGTTAAATCAAAAATACTATAATATTATATTAGTAATAACAAGATTGTAGATAGCTCGCTTAGTCAGAAGTAGCAGGATCGATATTCGGCGCCTCCTAAAATCTTTTTGTTTTTAACAATTAAGTTGTGATGAAAAAAGTCCGCACATCCACCGACTAACCAGCAGAGAGAGCACTATAAGTAACTTAACTCCTTAGTAATCTGTGTATATAAAGGATTTACAGACATATTTAACTGAAGAAAAGTAATAGTAAAATATTTGAATTACAAAATTAAACATCAAAATATAATTTAGAAGTCGCTTGATAAATTGATAACTTGAGAAAAATTACTGTCTACATCAAAAAGAGTTAGAGGACAACCCGAAATAATCAAACATACACATTTCAAACAAAATTTACCAATGCGCTATTTCTAAGGCAGTGCGTACGACGTACATTGTTTCGATGTGTTGGTGTTTACGGGTATAAACACCAACACAATGAAACAATGTGCATAGCACGGCTTACACATACTAATTCGGTTGTCTTTTTTTAAATTGAAAGATGCATACCCGCTGAATAAACTTAATCTACATACGTTAAAAAATCTCGAGTACTCACGTCGGAAATCTTGTTCATCATATTGTCTAACACAAATCCATGATTTTTATTTTAAATTTAAACATACCTGATTATGTTATTAACACACTGCTTTCAGTTTAGCGTTGTTTGGATTAAAAAAATATCATAATAATAGTCTGATAACTAATAGTCTAATACAAATGCAATTACCAATCCCCTGCAGAGTTGACTGACTTCCTGCCCCGACCAATAAACAAGCGCCGCTGAATGGACAATAAGCGAAGGCAGTAAAACAAACCGACTTACTTTACAACATGAAAACGAACGTTGGTAAGAGAGACGCCTATTGTATTTTGCAGAAAGGACTCAATTTAAATGCAATAAATCTGGCGACTCCAAACGCACGCGCCAACCTCACTTCTGTCGAAAATTCGTAATAATATCGACCTGTCACACATTTGGTTAGTGACTCTCAACCGTAATATGTTTTCTAATCTAAATAACATTAAAACGATCAATATACGCGAAAGACAAAGATAATTATAGTGAGATATTTGATATAAGGTACTGATACACATGCGTATTAGTGGCATGTGTGTACGCACATTGCTAGTAATGAGCATGCTCATTAGTGGCCCGCTCAAAAATCAACCGCCGCTTGAGTTATGAGCATGCTAATGTCATTCACCATGAGAAGGAGTATCTTTTGAGCATGTGTGAACAGGCTTGCTTATGAGCACGCTAATGTCATTCGCGGCTAGTATCGATTACAGATGAAACAAATATGGCGCGTTGGAGAGATGACAAAACATTACTTTTCGTGATGTATTACGGGAATCACGAATGTCTATGGAATACTCGGTCACCGCTGTGTAAAAATAATATAGCAAGAAATAATGTTTATGAAACTTTATTAAAAGACATGAATGATTCAAATCTTACAATCAAAATTATAAAAATTAAAATCAAAAATGTGCGGATGGAAACTCGGGAACTGTTTTAATTTATTGGTTCACTTGAATTTTCTATTTCAGTGTGCAAAGTTTCAAATTGACAAGAGCATGCCAGTAATAAGCATGTGTGTTTGATTGATAGCTTTGAGAATGCTCATTTATGAGCATGTTTAAAATAAGCATGCTAATAATGAGAAAGTGTATACAGTTGATATGGCATGCTAGTTTTGAGCATGCTCAAAATGTATCTGTATCTTAAATCTTGTTCAGTACGGCAAGAGAAAATTAAACATATTTGATTTTTCAATCAAAATCGATTCACACGGTAAAATGGGAAGAGAACCGTAACAAAGATTCTCAGTGGAGTTATTGATTCTCTTTCTCCCGTATAAGAAACCCGGAATTCTTTAGAATAATCCAGCCCACTAATGTTGGTTACTTTTCTCCCATCACAAGGTTGTGTCGCACATAAAATATGTATTGTGTTGACCCTAACGTTGATGCTGATATTCTCGTATCATCGTTCAAAAATTCACTCATACACAACATCCATTTTATAAACGATGACCTGAACCTATAGATCCATTAAATCAATTATTTATTTACATATTTCTATATGACCACATTACATTCACTAAACATTTAATACACATAAATGTACATGTAAAAATACATGTTGCTAAAGCGTGCCGAAGACACTTGTAATTGGGATAATGGGCATAGTCTTCATTTATAATGTTTTATTATTAGAGTATCATGTAGGTACGCATTATCCTGTTAGTGTCTCTAATAAATATATATATTAAAAAAGGCAGTAGCTTTGAATTAAGTATTTTTAAGTATGTTATGCGAATTCATCTCAATGAAGGAGACGTAGCTGTGTGGTTGTGTGCGCCTATCTAGAAGCCAGCAATGAAGTTTCACTTGAAAAATATAATAAGAAATTCATACTTCATAATGGACAGATCATTAAATGCATCTCCCATTCCCGTTGAACTCTCTCTTGCTTTACATGACATGGGTGGCTTCGAGTCGTACAATGAATGTATGTATATATTCTTCCATGAATGTATGTATATATTCTTCAATGAATGTATGTATATATTCTTGGCAGGCGGTAAACAATCAAAGAGTTGAACAGGTATCCACAGAATGCGATAGTTGTTAATTTTCTGAACAGAGATTAACTGAAGTAGAATTATGGGAATCGTACAAATTCGTAGCAATTTTCTATTGACTCTCCGTACATTTTTCTTTCCCTCGCTTATAAGTGATTGACGACGCAATAGAAAATCATAATAATGCATATATTACTGCGTACATTTTGTAAAAAAAATATTTTTGATGTGTAACATCTTTCCTCTCGCTTTCCTGTAATCTATGGCAGTGATTTCGTGAAAATGGACGGAAATGCGTAACAGCAAACAAGACGCCGGGGAAGCGCGCGTGGTGATTTTTTGTGTCCACCAAATTCGTTAATATCATAGTACACTATTTTATCGACAGGGTTAAAATTATTTAAATTATTAAGCTCACAGTGCGGCGAAATTCAATATTTTTTTAACGACCAAATTCTTCAATACAATAAATAGTACACTGTTTTATCGACATTGCCAAAATTCAATAACAGCTCACAGTGCGGCAAAATTCAATAATAAAGAAATGCACAAACATTTTCTTTACTTGTATTTACTAATTAATAAATATATAGCTATTCGCTTTTTTAAATTTTGGTTAATTTCTGTCTCTGCTGAATTGATATATTTTATTTTGATAAAAAAAATAGCTTGTTTATATTTTGAGATTAATTTATGTCGCTGCTCAATTGTATAATAAAAAATGTAATTTCATGGATGATTAGCTAGTATTAGGTAATAATAATAATAATAATAATAAGGTGTTCGTAGACGTAATATAATTTATACTTAGTTATTTTTCAATTTTATTTTTTTATAAGTAGGTAAATTTGTTTATAATAAATTCATAATAATAATATTAAATTATAATAATTAATTATAAATAGTTAAACGAAATCAATAAAATCGCCTCGATAAAAAAATTGCTTTGATGATTGTGATCATGCTTTTACATTACAAAAGTATTATCAACGTATGTGGAGTATAAAAGCAAAGGCAGCAATATCAAAAAAATATATATATATATGTTGAATGCGATCACCGAGGATTACTAATTTAAAATGTTTTATGTATCCGTCTCTTCCAAAATGATGTTTTCTAAAAATTAATATACTATGTTTCCTATAAAATCTTGAATTCAGTAAATTATAAATTAGTAATCAAATAATATATATATATATATATATATATACAGCTTCCTTTGCTTTTATACTCCACATACAAGCTAAACAAGGTTAATACAAACATCGAATGATTCATGAGTGTCCAAGAAATTGCAGCAATTACACAGAATGAAATCATTAAAATTATTAATAGATATACTATACAGAACAATCAACCGGTCCAGATGAACTGTGATAATTAAAATTAATTGTGACACATAATTTTTTTTTTTACAATATTTGTAAATAGTTAAGTATCTAAATAACTAATAAAATATGAAAATTAATATTTTAAAAACGTAATAATGAATTATTTTAAACGATTAAACTAAACTCAAAAAACTATCGTACAAACAGGTAAAAAATAAAAATTTAATTCCAAGATACAAGTCATGCACGACCCTATGATCTTTAAGAGAAGTTAATAAAATAACACATGGAGTACTTTAGAAAAGAGAATTTCAACTCGATAAGTTTTATTTTATTAGAAGAACATATGGATCTTAATAGGAAATAAATTGTTCCTTGCATCACTTAGAACCCAATTAATAACAATTTATGTAAAATTATTAATCCTGGATGTAATAGTTACGGATGAAGGTGAACAGAAAGATAGAAAAAACATTACATTCAAAGCACTTACCTATATAATAAACATTTTATATTACCTTGTAATTTTGACTAAAAATCCACTTCTTTACCTATAACTAAAATATTCTATCTATCATTTAAGTGGCTTAGAAATATGAAGAACGTGTTTTTTCCACCAGCAAATTTTACAAATTTTACATTTATTCAGAATGACTAGCATTATTCTGCATACACATTTCTCAGACAATCTCGTTGCTTTGCAAACGTTCTTACAACCTGTCTCCACGAATGAGATTTTAATGACTAATGACTTTAATGATAATTCGCGACTCGAGAAAATTTGAAATAAAGGAGTTCATCTACAGACAGCTCTAAGTTTTCGGAGTCCATCGAGTACACATGAAGTTTGGCGCTTACTATACGTCTAACTTCAAATTTCAGTCAAATGACCGTTGAGGTTCCGTTCGTCAGTTGGATGAATTTTTATTAAGTAGAAATTTAACAGTTAAAACGGAATAAATTAAATAATGTATTGAATAAATAGTTATTATTATTTTTATTTTTTTATTCGGTCATCCAACAGTGAGACATAATTGCTTGGTAGGACAAAATACAGAAAAAATAGTTAAATGTCTCCCACAATTAAAGAATGACACAGATAGACATAATTATAGACAAGTCAATTTGATACGAATGACAGATTAAACAATTTTATAGTTTTGGTGATTGTTCCTAATTTAACTTTATCATAAACATAAAAGGGTTCGTAATGTATATAAGGCACATGATCTGGGAGGAGGACGAGTTTCTAATATCTGCCTCACCTTATGACGATACTCTTCATATTTAGTGTTAAAAATATCTTGTTAGTTAACTTTGTAAAAACCACTACCAGATTTTAGGTCTACCGGTTTCGAGACGTACCCGTCTCTTCGTCAGGACCAACACTACACCACTACATTCACAACACTACACACCTCAACTATAGTATTGTTACACTTCCACCAATAATTGATCACATGCGTGTTAGTCTTGTCAGGAACATTTTATAAAAATCAAATCAGTTACTAATGGAAAGAACATGTTATCTTCAATAATAACATGTTCATGCCATCATTCTGAAATTAACACACCTTTTAATTTGATTGAAATATTTATGGTTAATATAAATTTTACTCTGGCAGTACTGTCATACATTTGTTTTTATTTGAAGGCTATTATAATATGTACTTTTATATTATTTTTCTATAATTTTAAATGGTACACACCATGTTTTATATTATTAATTAACATGCCAGGAATTTTGTAATTTTGGATAATGGATGGTAAAAACGGATAGCATTTGAAGGGTTGTTTGATGTTCGTGTTTTACCAATTTTAAAAAGGTGTTATTCTATTAAAAATGAGTTCCAGAGGCGAAAAAATCTAAATTTTTTAGGGAAAATTAGTATATTTTTATTTTTTTGTGCATAAATGCGTTGTTTTTACTTTGTAAATACTTTTTTGATATTTCAGTGACATAAATCAATAAAAATTAATCTTGAATTATCAATAAAACATATTTTTCAAACGTCTAAGTATCTCAAAATGACTTGAATGTTAGTTAACGACTTCTTTCAATGGGGTCTTCAATTATTAGCTCATAATGTTCGTAATCTAAACTCTCGTGCGTCTTTCGACAGCGCTTTTGTCGAGGCGAGAACTGCATTGTATATTTTAGTTCGTTCTGCGGGCATTTATGAGTGACCCGTTTTCTAAAATCACCTGCTGATGCCACGAAGCGGACATGTTCTCGGTGGTCGGTACCGAGGAACTATTCTGGGTGCTCGTGATTCATGATCCACGCCACCACTGGTCCGAAATATGATTCACAACATTACATAAGTACCTCGTAGTAGCGAAGGGAAAAACTTCATTTCAAAATGAAGACTACAACACACACACGCTCACCAGTTTGAAGACTACAAAGTGTACACTACAATTGTAGTAAAAACTACTTGAAGTGAAGCAATTGTAGTACTACGAAATGAAGTGAAGTAAATGAAGTGAAGTAATGAAGTAATTGTAGTATTAATGAAGTGAAGTAATGAAACGAAGTAATTGTAATAATAATGAAGTGAAGTAATGAAATGAAGTAATTGTAATAATAATGAAGTGAAGTAATGAAATGAAGTAATAGTGAAGTAAATTTTTAAATGAAATGAAGTATTTTTTTCATTCCATTCCAAAAAAATTTCAAACCATGGGGGGGGGGGGTTGTTACAGTTTCCAAAGATTTCTCCGTTTAGCTACATCAACTTCCCAAATTTTTTTTCATAACTCCCAAAATTTTTCAAACCATGGGGGGGGGGGGGTTGTTACAGATTCCAAAGATTTACTCGTTGCTGACATATCAAATTCCCAAAAATTTCTTCAGAGCTCCCAAATTTTTCAAACCATGGGGGGGGGGGGTGTGGTACAGTGTCCAAAAGATTCTCCGTTTAGCTACAGCATTCCAAAACATTTCTTCAAGCTCCAAAATTTTCAAAACAAGGGGGGGGGTTGTTACAGTTTCCAAAGATTTCTCCGTTTAGCTACATCAACTTCCCAAAAATTTCTTCATAGCTCCCAAAATTTTTCAAACCATGGGGGGGGGGGTTGTTACAGATTCCAGAAAAACTTTGAAGTGTATGTACTTTGTAGTGTTCGCTTTGAAATGAAGTGTACTATTTGAAGTTTATACTTTCAATAACTTTGGTGTTTGTAGTTTGTAGTGTGCACTACACATCAAAATGTGCGAAATGTACACTTCAATGTAGTGTAGTACTACATTGTAGTAGTGAGTACAGAGCGGACCCATCACTACGCTCGTAGGACTGATTCGGATTGATGTCGGAGGAAATTTTCACCAAAATGCAAGTTGGCAGCCAAAAGTCACCAACTTACCGAGCTATTCAGAAAATGACAACATTTTTCTTTGGGGATCGGTACCACAACACTCAAAAAGAGACGGAACGTATTTATTTAAGCCCGTGCAATTACGTAAATAATTTACATTTACAATTTTTGCAATTTTTGATGAGACCTTTGGAAAGTAGTCGTGAATCTACGTGGTCTAATTATTATAGTGTGATATGTTGAGTTAGAGAAATGTGAAATGTAAGGGATTCATGAATAATTGTCATTAAATCCAAGACTTGATAGTGTACCATATGAACAATGATATTGTAATATCATTTTTAACACCCAACAGTTGTGCAGTGATGGCATATAAATTATTTAAAATTAAAATAGGTACATCAATATTTTATTACGCATATGTAGATTGTAATGTCGGGCCTTTACAATGTATGTATATTCTTAAAAAATACGTGTTTATTTAATATTTAAGCGATATTTATATCCTCGTGCAAACCAGTATAATATATGTTTTTTACGAATATTATATAAAATAAGAATATTAAACTAAAGCCAATATTTTCGTCACAATGATAGAAGTATTGAAATTTTACAGACCTCTTGACGTTTTTTCTATTTTTGATTATTGGGGTAACAATCACCAAATAGCAATATTGTTATTTTTAGAATAGTTCAGTTAAACTAAAAACAATCGCCTTCTGACATCTTATGACATAGGGCCGTTGGAATACTTGTCAAACTAAGATAAACGCTTACTCTATAAAAAATTAAACTAAGTAAGTGAAACTCTTACAATATATTCACAAGACACCAAGCAGGTGTAAAAATTCAGTAAAAATTCGGTTAATAATTTAACTTACTTCTTATGGAATCCTTCCAGCTCCTCCTGTTGCTCACTGAGAGATGATTCCAGATCCAGATACGGGCCATAGTCGCCGTCTTTGTAGACCTGCAGAGCACTGTCGTCCAGCTGAAATAACCAAGATCAACAATAAGAACACGAATAACAAACTACAAGCGATGAAGAATCAAAATAAAAATATCTAAAAATCCAATCAAATATCAGTCAATGTATATTATATTATAAAATATCTCTCACAGAGACGAAACTGTATTATTATGGGAAAGTAGGTATAGAAGTCTTTTTGGTGTACATACGGCTTACGACGATGGTACGGCTGGCTTAAGTGATCACTTTACACAATGTAATACCATGTCTACTAATTGATTGAATTTGTATATATTTAAATTATACGCCACGTTTCACATATGAGTGGTAGCAATCCTCAGCGCGCCGGCACCAAAGCTTTTTCATTCCCCTTAAATGACCACAGATGTCGCTAATGAGACATCTATGTTGATTTTGGGGTTTATGTTAGCAATATATTTATCTGTGTAAAGAAATTCTTCCGAATTACTTACTAGAATTACACTAGGATACGCCAGAAATATTATTTCAATTTTTGTTAAACTCCTTTTTACCAGTATTTTCTTTATATACATTGATTGATTAATTATGTCCCTGTGACAAAAATCCAGTACTGCTCTGAAAAAGTTTGGACATAATCAAAATATCCCCAATCAAATATCTTACGAAAAAGTGTTCTTTTTAATTAATTCATACTATATATTAACTATATAAATTTAAAATAAAACTGTAAAAGCCCACTAGGGAGTTGAATAATAAGTAAATACACAAACATATAAAAATAATAAATAAAATAATAAATTAATATATATATATATATTATATATATATATTTGTTTGTGCTGGGATATTTTAATATAATTGTGATGTCACGCGGCAGGCAAACAAGGAAACAAATTAATCTTTCAATGTTCTGGCTCTGAAATCACAATTTCTACGCCAAATCCCCATTTTAACAAATGCATAAGCGTAGTAAAAACAGTATTTAAGTGATTACGAATTTCAATTTTGATATTAATTAGCGAATAAAAATTTATTGGACCAAGCTGTATTATAAAAGCCCCACTCAGACGAATGTTATTTTTATTTATTGTATTATTATTATTATTATTAGTTATTTGTATTGAAAAGTAGGTATTTATTTGTTAGCATTTATTTATTTATCGCAATTTATCAAAGGGATGGAAGGTCTTTGGGACTTACGACCTGTCATTGTCTGGCTTAAGTGATCACTTAACGCCATGAAGTGGGACCCACCACACAGCCAGGGTCATTTTATGAGCATTAGCTCCCATATCGGCCCTACACTTTTTCCAACTTGGGATTATTTCAAGGCTAAGGTGGTCATCCTCCCCACACCACTGAACCGCTTAACTGTATCTTAGGTACAAGGATTAGGGGGGGGAAATCATGATTTATTTGTTTATTAAAAAAGATTACGATAACATCTATACACAATGTAATGTTCACCGATTCCACCTATTATCGACACCACATCTATCAAATTTGGAGAGTTAATTTATGGTATTTATGTATCCCGCTTCATTTTATTCACTACGCTATCGTCATTTATCCATAATTAACAGATTTAATATTCCTTTTTAAAATATTACACTCAAATTTCGACTTTTGCGAACTCCTGAATAGTATTAATTTTAAAGTACCTAACCGTAGGACCCGCCAAAACATGCTGTTTTATTGTGACAATTTTGACACAAACTATCGTTCAAATTCTAGCATACCTCGGATGCACAAACTTGGCAATGAACTACCTACATATGTCGACATTTTAAATCTATCTCTCTCAAAATTTAAAAAATTATTTCTTTTCAAAATATTAAATTTTTATATAATGTCTTAAATTTACCTGGCTATTCAAATTTAATATTGCTATATTATCGGTGAGTAAAAATTTCTGAGATCACTACTTTACACTTTTTTGCATATATACTTTTTTTACATATATGTCTAACCTCATTATGTTTAAACTATGTATATATACTTTTTTACATTTATACCCTTTATTTTTCTTTTACATTTAATCGTTTGTTGTATTTTAATTATGTATAAACCTGTTGTAAAAGGCTATTAAGCCGTGAAATTAATAATAAAATAAAAATAAATAAAAATAATGTCTTTTCTCTAATAAAATCTTTTCTCTCCTACTTTTTACCAGTATAATTTTTCACCTCTATTCGTGATCCATTTCCTACGTTGTATTTTTGATTCTCTTTGTTTGTCAGGTTACATAAATATTCGATGATCACGTATATCACTTATTTTAATTCTGAAAAATAAGGTTTTTTGCGATGTGACGTAATTGTGGTCGACGTGCACTCATAACATAACGAAGTACTTAAACGCGGTGATGTTAACCTGTCTTGGCGTATCAAGGTGAGTGCTGACTCTCCAAGTGATAATATATTCAAGATCATCTCTATTTGCACAGAGCATATTTCGTCATTGGCAATAATAGCGTTTGCAATAAATACGTTACGGCCGAATAAATTAATACCAAGTAGAATACACCGCGAACCTCTCAATCGGGCCGTGACTATCAATTTATTTACTCGTAGCGAGCCACAGCGGCTCAAATTAGAAAATGTATATTTTTCTGCATGTGAAAATTTCCCCCATTTAGCAATGTGCGCGGAGGCCGTGTTTTGAAACGTGTTCACAGGACTGCTTCCATTACTTAATACTAGCTGTGCCCGCGAGGCTTCGCACGCGTAGATTTTTAGTGCATTGTTTGGATCGTCATGGAACTTTCGCGAACCTTCTAGAACATTCTCCTTCCAGAACTTTAAAGAAATTTATCGAATGTACAGGAATCTTCTAGACACACCGACACATTCCGCCACTCAGTTTAGAAACTTATAGAACTTTCGGGAATTTTCTAGAACCTTCTCCTTCCGGAACTTTCTAGAGCAGGTTTTTCCTGATTCTCGACACAGTCGGCGCGCCTATTTTGAAACAATCTGAAGCATTTGTGGCCTTCTTCGTCACCCACTCCCACCCACGCACAGCCACCCCCATCAAACTTGCATATTTTCGATGTGACACCAAGGGCTATCCACTACCATAACCACCGGTGGGTTTCTTTTTATACTGATTAGTGATGCAACGAATACGAATATTCGTATTCGCCGAATGTCATCACGAATATTAAAAACAAACTATATATAACTGAACGCAACGCAAATTGCACCGTGTATCAGAATACACTTACGCACTCTATTATTCCACTAACATTGAATGTTGATTTGAATGAATGGATTTTTTTGAGTTCTCAAGTTGTCGATTGTTACTTGTTTCACAGCATGAGTTCTTTCATCTAGTTTCGTTTTATTAATAAGGTTAGGTACTCATTTCGCGTAGTTATTGTTTTGTAATACGTATCGTTCGTTCCATTTCATTTCCGTTGTGTGTAAAAGTGTTAACTCTTATAAAATAATTTCAAATTAAATCTAATAACACGACCTCTCGTAAGCGTGAAAAAGGTGATTTTTATTTTAGACCGCTGGGAATGTACAAACGGATAAAAGAAATGTTGCGCTTTTTGAACAAAAATTTGCCGGTTGTAAATTTTAATTATTAAATCTCTTAGTAAAAAAAGAACAGTGGTGTAGTTATTATTTATAACCTTGTTGAATTATTCGTATCCGTATTCGCCGAATAGTAGGCTTAATATTCGTATTCGTATTCGTGAAAGTAGTATTCGTTGCATCTCTACTTAATACGCAACAGTTTTGTCCTGTAAATCAATCAGTGTCTTCTGAGGAGTGAATACAGCGCAGATAAATTTTTGCCGGTGCCTACTTTTGCATGAAGATGAAAATGCGTCACGGAAATAATCATTTCATTCACATTTGTCGCTGGCTCAGCGACGGGACGCTTGTCACGGCAGTAGCGACTGGATTGCGTGACGTGTTATCATTAAATTGATTTTTACTCCCTTTATATTAACTCGTGGCGTCTGATTGATTGCTTGTCTAATAAAAAACTTTGGATCGATTTTTAACCCTTTTCCCGTGATCCAATCGAGCTGAAACTTTTCAAGCAGACTCGTGGCGACGATCGAAAAAATCTAACAATTTTTCGTTAAAAAAATAAAATAATTATAGTATAATTTTGGATTTTTCAAAATTTTAAACCATTAAAAAAAACATTTTTCATACAACTGTGTAAGTTATGTGGAGATTCCGACGCATATGGTAGACACGAAACCCGAAAATGAGAAAGGAAATATTGTAAAAACTTGTTTTTTATGGGTTACTTTTTTTTATAAATCAAACTACCATCTTCTTTCGGGAAAATTACACATTCAAATTCCTTTTGTACAATCGAAATCATAAAATCTATACTATGAAACTCAATGTCTGTCTATCTGTCTGGTCTCTATACAAATCTACACCCTTAGACCGATCGGACCCAAATTTTGCATTTTTATTATAAAGGACCCGGCGGATAATATAGGCGGCACTACCCCCTCCCTCTTAACTGGGACCTGGCAAATTTAGATTTAATATTAATAATCGTATTTACTTGTGTGATAATAGTAATAATCCATGTACTATGATTGCGCTAAACACGCACCGAGAATTTTAAATTTAGAAATTATCCACGGCGACGTACCATATTTATTATAATTATTTCAAAAACGCAGTATGCAATGCGTGATCTTGCCATTTTTAAAAAAAATATCGTACGTAAAACCAAATCATGAAAAAGAGCAGGCAAAGGGCGATACTTAATCGCAGACACTAATCGCTGCACAATGGCCACTATCGGCCGCGCAGCCAGCACAGCTGATAGCCAATTGCAGACACCAATGGCCGCGCAGCGGGCACAAATGGTCGCGCAGCGGGCACAAACGTTCGCGCAGCGGCCAGGACAGGGCCCCCGCAGGGCCTAGCTGCTAGTAATATTTAGATTGCGTTTAACCAGAAGATTATATTTCTATTTTTAGAATAATCAAACACGTATTCCACGTCGTTGCCTTATTTTGCAATTGACTTTTATCTTATCGAGTAAATTTCATTGCAATGAATCAAAAAGATTAAAATAATTGTATTATGACCTTTCAACTGACCGAAACGATGGCATTTACGTCACCAATTAATCACGAAATAGGTTACCTATTCAAAGTTTAATACAATTATTTTTGGTGCGTACCCGACCCGATATCGTGCGGTCTCAGATGAACAATCAATGTTATTACGATTATTTTCCTGGTGATTTAATTGATAAGCGAACGTGTTCCAAAATCCAATATACTTATTATTTAATGTATATCATAGATATCTCACAGAGACGAAACTGTATTTTTTTCAAGGGAGAGTAGGTATAGTAGTCTTTTTTTTGGGTGGCCATAGGACTTACGACCTATCGTACGGTCGGCTTAGGTGATCACTTTACACATGTGTAACGTTCGCCATTTCCACCCATGATAGAATACCATGTCAATTAATTTTTTGGAAGTTGTATATATATAAAATTTTTGCGCCACGTTTCACATATGAGTTCTGACGACCCCCTAGCGGCTAGCACCAAAGCTTTTCCTTCCCCTTGAATAACCACAGATGTCGCCAAACGAGACATCTATATTGATTTTGGAGTTTTTTTTAGCTATATACTTTATCTTGTCTAATGGAATTCATCCGAATTTCTATCATTACCCTAGTATATGCCAGAAGTATTATTTTCAATTCATTAAACTCCTATTTTTACCAGTATTTTCATTCAGAATATTTTGAGTATGTCTAAATTTTTCAGAACAGAACTGTATATTATAATGTATATTATAGATGTCTCACAGAGACGTTTCACGGAGACATCTATAATATACATTAATTGATTTTTGATTATTGATGTCCCTGTGACAAACAATCCAGTTCTGTTCTGAAAAATTTGGACATACTCAAAATATATTTATTATTTTTTCACGAATCTATTGCTTTCGAAAAGCCATCACTGAACAACCTAGAAAATGCCGCTACAATTTATCCTTAAACACGAGAGTGAATTTAACCGCTTGTTCACCATAAGAAACAAAAAAAAATAAAAAAAAAGAGTGCATAACTCTAATTTCTGTGATAAATCACAATCATGGATTTATTTTATATATTATATACATATTAAATAGGTCCACGTGTCTCTATTGTGTGATAAAATTATATTATATTATGTAGGTATATTATAATTCTATTATGTTGTGTGTTTTTCATTGTTTGTGAACAATTAAAATAAATAAATAAATAATATTGCGTGTAGTGCGTAGGTTGCCAGCATATAAAAAATGTAGGAAAAAATACTGGAGTATTGCGATGTATGTAGATTAAAAACATGTAGATATTATTTAATGTGTAAAAATATTTAACACATTTTTTTATCATTCGAGTACCTTCAAAAATTTATTATATATTTATTTTTTTACTAACACCCTTCAGGGCGTATTACAAAAAATAAGGTATAGTCTACATTAAATGAATGAATACTTCAAACTATCTAAAAATTGTTACACAGCGAATGCCCAAGTAATGCAAACAAAAAAAATAATTAAAAAATTATTATAAAATAGAAATCAAATACCTACATTGCAGTAGCACATTACAAAAAGATAAATATAATATAAAGTATAAAGCAAGTATATACTCTATAGCAATAGCAGAAGCTTAAAAAAAGCATAATGTAATATTTTTTACATAACAGTTAGTTACCTAACCCTATCAATTACTGAAATACAATCCATCTATTTAAGTCCAATCTGACGAATACTGGTAATCTTTCAATACACCTTTTAAAATATGTTTGAATATTATAAAGTCGGTGCCAAAAACGTCAAGCTTCTCATGTCTGTTTGCTAGTCTAGGAAGCCTTTATATCTCAGCACATTAAATAATCTGTATATGTATTTAAAAATAATCTGTACATCTCGCTAAATCGACATTTTCTGGGTTTTTTATACTGTCAGTTGTTTGACATCTACATGTCAAACTGTTTACCAAAAATTTAGACGTTATCCTTTATTGAAACCATTTTCATATAGTTTATGTTACGAATATTATAAGTATGTAAGAAACAGCTAACTGATTATAAATGCTGTAGTAGTAAGATAGGCAGAACTCTTATGAGTGCATTTAATTTAATGAGCATTTTTAAGAGTTTGGTAAAGGATTAGAATTTAAATCGTATTTAATTATAATAATAAAACGAATTAACTTAGTTAATCACCACTTAATTTTTGGTAAAACCAACCGGTTTCGGAAACAACGTTCCATCGTCAGGGTATACTTAATACTAATTAAACTTTACAAAATAAAGTAGTGTCCAAATGGGGGTAAAATTGTGGAGGATGCGAAAGAAACAGGTGATAGGGTAAAAGGGAACATATTCAAGATAGGATTGTAAGTTAGATTTTTTGGTTATTTATTAAAAGATTCATTATTATTTACGGATTTATTAATTTCTAGGGCTTCTAAATTATTTAGACGTCTACTTTTACTATCAATGTGAAGAATATTGACCCTTGTATTTTTATCAAAACTATGGTTATTCTCAATAATACGATTGGCAAATTCGGAAATATATATTTAATCACTTGCGAAGTAATAAGTATTTTAGGCTAAATCCAAGATAATGGTCCCATTGCATATACAACGAAAATGAGTATTTCACTATATTATTGAATGTGCTAATAACAAAATGAAAGATAATTTACGTTTAAATAGTAAGTATTAAATAAGATATTACACTTTAAAGTTCCGAAAAATGCACTGCATATTTTGACATTTCATAGGCAATATATGAGGTTAGGTTAGATTATTAGGTTTGGTTAGGTTAGGTTATTAGGTTTGGTTTGTTTAATTTAGATTTCGATTATTTTAGTTAGATTAAATTAACAGGACGTTAAATTATATAGTGAAATACTTATTTTCATTGTATGAACAACGGGACCATAGTCTTGGATTATTCCGTATTTTAATCTCAGATATAATTGAGAACTTTATCTTTATTACAGTTAAATTATACGATCATTTTTAGCAATCGGTTTTCGGTTATTTTCGTACAAGGCTTGCGACCTTGCGAGCGTCATCCGCACATCAATTGGTAGCGTTTCAACATCGTGTCGAAATTACTTGTGTGCGCGAAATGTTTCCAGCGTCCGCAAAATATAATTAACGCTTAATTCGAATGTCGTCGTTTATATGCTCTCGAATGTCATATCTATAACCGTGTGCGCCCAGTTTATAGCGCCAGCCTTGAATGCCAATTTGCGGGCGGACGGCGGCAGAGCCGACACGTAAATGTTAATATTTCTGCAGCATTATTATAACACAGCAAACCAACAAAGTTAACCAATCAGAGGAACGAGGCTGAGTCTTTTGTGGTCATCCTTTGTCGTCCAATTAATTTTATTAAAGTATACTTAAAAGAGAAATCTCTTTCGCCAGGGTGAACAAAATTATTAAGAATGTTCTTAGGTTTTCACGGTCACTCAGAATCTTCAGGTTTGTGTTTTCTGGGGTATTACGCCACATCAGTATTACATCGGTCCTGATGATGGACCCTGCAATGGGATCCGAAACGTCGGCCCGAAAGGTTGTAACAACACGGCATTATTATTTAATCAAGACGGAGCTATTAGTGTGAGAAACGTGTATTGTAATTCTCACAATGCAATTAGTGAACGTTGCGTTGTGCAGAGTGATCATGCAGGTTGTAAGCCCTGGGCTATAGCTTCGTCTCTGTGAGACTTGTCTGTGCGTAAGTATGCTCACTCATCACTCGGGCGACATCTAAACGTGTCGTGGCTTTGGGCCGAATATGCGGCGGCCGGATATCCGGCTATCCGGCGCAGGGGCTCGCCGGATACTCGGCAACCGGCCAAATCACTATCCGTTTAATCTCTAATAATTATATAGTAAATTTGAGACACTTGGAAAGTTCTTCATCCAGAAGTTGATAAAATACGTCTGATAATGATGATGATATTAAATAGTACACAGTTTTATAAAATTATATTAGGTCACACATTTACAACTTTATAATAATTTACATAACAAAGGCTTTAAAGTACGCATAATAAACAAATAATGAATTCATAGAAAAAATAAAGTAAAAAGAAAGAAAATGTTGGTTAACAGAATATATAGAAGAATATACAGTATATACAGTATAATATAAGTATTACAGTAAGCATATAGAAAAAAAATAAGTACACAAAAGTTTTGGAATTATCAAGTTTGTAGTTCAGGCATAATTAGGCAGTAATTTTCAATAATCACTACATTGCAGAACATTAATAAACTACATATAGGAAAAATCATAAACTACAATCATAATAGTAGTAGATAATAAAGAGTTATTGTGAAAATGTTATTTATTAATTAAGCTACAAAATCCCTACAAAAAGTTGTAAAATTTCATTTTCACATTTTTTAGATAAGGCATAATTTTTCCCTTTGTAAATTTAAGTACCTACAACGTTTTAAAAAAAAACTTTTAATAGAATCTGTCAGATGGCGCCAGGACTTCAGTCCATTTTATTAACAGAAATATTATTTTGAATGAAACCCCATTTCTAAGTAAATCACTTCGAAATATAAAAGTTAATTTTTTTTATATCATGGTCTGAAAAATAATATGTAATACAATATAATACGGATACTTCACAAATAAAATGTGATAACATTAAAAATTGATTAACATTTAATAAATATTATGGTTAGCTATAAAATAAATTTATCAGTGCAACTTATTGAATGAAGTATTGCGTTAATGTTTATTTAAAGAAATTATTAGATTTTCAATTTGAACACAGCTTACGTTAAGGAATTCTTTACCCTAAATATATTTTAGGCATAAAAAAGTTTTTTGTTAGAAAAATTACATTTATTTCAATTGATTAAACATATTTATAGCCAAATAAATAAAGATTTTTTTTAATTAAAAAGGGTGATGTGAGAGGAGTACAAATTTTTTATTATACATTTTGGAAAACGCTTACAATAATTTCAAGTACCGAATGTATTTTGTGTTAAAAAATCATTTAAATTCGCATGAGTAAGATGTATATATATATAACTATTGCTTGTTTATAATACCGTAAAGTTTGTTGTTTTTGAATATGTTATACAATCTCACACAAGACGGACTATTATCATATTCCGATTAGTTATAATAAAAAAATATTACATTATCTATTAAATAGTAATTATTTCAAAGGTTTTTTGACATTGCATCTGGGGAAATCAACGCTTTCTGAACATGTTTGCCTTCATCGCTATCTTCAAAAATCCAAGGATGTTACAATCGTGAACATGAAAAATTTGATCAATTAATATATTTTTATTTTTTTAATTGGTTGAGCAACTTTGTAGATTGACATTTAAAAAAATATAACTATTATTTGTTTGTACCTACTTATATTAATTGATTACATCTACATGTTTCGGAAAAACCTTTCCATCGTCAGGGTGTTTTATAAATGTCAAAATATTAAAATGATTTTTTTTTCATTGGTCACCTCTAAGTACTCTTAAAATACACCCATGTGCTCTCAGAAAAGCTACAATTTCAAAGACATCTCCATTGAAGAGTACTCCAGTCTTGACCTGAGTCTTCCAGGTAAATTATATCAGGTAATTATCACAAAGTAAGGTGTTTTAAGATTATCAGTTACTAACTTGACTTAGGGTTACCATTATACGTGAATCTCAATATGTACTATCCGTACACCCGTGAAAAAGCCTGTCAAACGTCGTAGAATGTAGGAGGCGTAAATTAATGGTTCTCGTCTTAGCTAAGCGAAAAAAGAATGTAGGAGGCGTAAATTAATGGTTCTCGTCTTAGCTAAGCCCTGCTCTTACAATGTATAGTATATTTTTGACGGATCATGGAGAAGCGGTGCTGGCTATGTCGGTTAGTTGTCGCGTTCCCGTCCGTGCATTCGAGGTTCGATTCTTTCTCCAGCCGTGTAATTTAGTTTTTTAGCCGTGAATTCCAGGAAGTTACGAAACAACCAAATTATCATATTTAGATTTCTTTCTGACCATTGATATATCTAACGCTGTAGCAACGTCGCACTACAACCAATTGTTTTTTTTATACAAAATAGTAATCAATTTACCTAAGGAAAATCAGTAGGTGAAAATAGTATAAAAATAAGTTTTCCATAACAATTTAAGGGGAATTAGGAATATTTGAACTGGAGCGAAAATGGACGGACTCGCCATATCCTGTCTGCTATACGCAGACGATGCAGTATTAGTGGCTAACAGTAAAGCTGATCTGCAGTGCTTGGTATCCAGGATGTCCGATGTATGCATGCAGAGTGAACTTCTGATGAATGTCAGCAAATCGAAAGTGATGGTATTCGAGAGAGACGAAAGAGTGACTAAGTGTAATGTAATTATAAACAACGAATGCTTAGAACAAGTGAACGAGTTTGTGTATTTGGGAAGTATGTTTAGTAGAGACGGCAAGGCTGAGAATGATATCGAAAGGAGAGTAACTGCGGGAAACAAAGTTAATGGTGCACTAAATGCAATTATGGCCAATAAGAATCTGTCAAAAGAAGCAAGACTAGCGGTACATAATGGCGTTCTAGTGCCAACCCTTATGCATGGAAGTGAAGCCTGGAATTAGCAAAAGAGGAATGAAAGTAGACTGAATGCGGTTGAAATGCGGTCACTAAGACGCTTGTGTGGAAAATCTTTGGTCGATAGAGTGAGGAATGAACAAATTAGAAGTGAATGCAATGCTGGCTGTAGTGTGGTAGATAGAATAAAGAAAGGAGTGCTGAGATGGTTTGGTCATGTGGAACGTATGAACGAGGAAAGGATGGTTAAGAAAATATATGAGGCGAATGTTAAAGGAAACAGGAATAGAGGGCGTCCGCGAAAGACCTGGCACGATCAAGTACTACAAGTATTTGAGGATGGCCCTGTTAAAAGCCGCAACAATCGTAGAACGTGTATGAGAAGATGTATGAATGTGGCCGAAGCAAAAGTGGTGTGCCAGGATAGAAGAGTGTGGCGTTCAATCCTCTCTGCCTACCCCTGCAGGGAAACGGCGTGATGGTTAGTTAGTTAGTTAGTTAGTATGCTTAAATGGGACGTCGTAACTATCAAAATCATGATTTTAGTTCATGACCTAAAACTACCAAAATGGTGGTGAACTGTAATTGTGTGATTGGTGTTCCATTGTAATGATGATTGGTTACTGTAATTATTCGTGACTCAGAGAGCGCTCGTAGCAACTAAACCTGTCTCCCTTAAGAGGTTACACTACCTTAAGGCATTCAACTTTAAAATTAATATATTTTTCATTAACAAATTATTTTGAAAATTTCAAAATACCGGAGTTATGTCATGTCCCGCAAAGGTCATTCTCCGTGACATGCGCAGCTGATGGAGAAAATCACGCCGCCCAGGGTTTGGGTGAAATGAAAAAGGTAATTATTTTGTTATTAAATTATGTAGCATACAATTTTTTTTTGCAAATGAGAACAGTATGAAAATAATTTTCATTTTTTCCTAAAAAAATCGAATATAAAAATTCATTTTAAGCAAACGACGCATGTTATAAAAAAAATCGCTACATCGTAGATCATATATATTATTAGTAAAAAGTGTGCAAAATATCGAAAAAAATTGGAATAACTATGTATTAAATTCACCGTTAACACACAAGCATCGCCTTGGAAACAAATTTTCGGAATTTGTAGACAAATTAAAGAATAAAATTAATTAATTAATACTTAGAATCTGCCAATAGAATTAATTACAGTTTAATGGACTATTTTTTATTGATGTTTTGTTCCCCATGAATTATATATATTTATTATTGTTCATTTCCCTTTTAAATATGTTTTGATTTTATCTTTTATATTTATTTTATCTTCTTATCTTATTTATCTGGTATATTGGTTTAATAATCATTATTTTAAAGATCTCTAATTATTACTGTTTGCTTGTGTACCAATCATCGTTTATATATTATATATTGTCCATTTCTATTGTTCATTTATCTTAAATATGTTATATTTATATTATTATTTTTAATTATTGACTGTAAAACATGTATTAGGTTAAGTATATAAAAATCCTCTTAGTTTTCTTGTACTGTAAAAGCCCACTAGGGCAGTTATTATTAATAAATAAATAAATAAATAAATAAAAATTGGCCTGATAATTTAAAAAAAGGAGTTTCGATAAAATCGCGAAAGAATAATGTAATTCGTTTAAAAATTCACCTTCCACGGTAGTTTCAAATTACTACAATTCAACCAATTTCTAGAATTGGAATAGCTGATCGTGTTAGGTATATGTATAAGATGTGAAAAATTTAGGAAAACGAAGATTTTAATTTTATTATGAAACGAAGATTTTTTTAAACAATATTTTATGACCAAAAGTAGTTCATATTTCCAATAGGTACGTCATTTTTTTTATATTTATTTTTATATTATTATCAACCGTTACTGGCTCGAAACTGCGCCGCGGTGGCATTAGAAGTGGACTTTTCTCCGTAATACGAAGCAGTCCAGAAGGAAACCGACGCGGTCTCAGTACAATTCTAGAGGAATTTGCGAAGCAGGCCTTGTAAGGTTTCGTCACTCACCAATTCGTGATCGCATAAAACGTGCTCAAAATCCACAGGGAAAACTGTACAATATTATAACCAGTTACACTTCAAGATCACAAATAGAATAATTCATATGAAATATTAATTTTCAATTGCTTCAAAAAAAGCAGAACGTGTACTAGTAATTAATAAAAATATTGTATATTATTTTGTTATTAAATTATGTAGCATTTAAAAAAAAAAACATTTTTAGCATGCTACATTCTACTACATGCCGAATTCTGAACTAAGCAATATTGCTATTTCCTGTAGTGTCTTGACGTTGTATAACATTATTATGCCGCCAATTTTTAATTTTTTAATTTGACAGGTTTGAAATTCAATCTGAAAGCTGTAAAACATAAACAAACATTAAGTTATTCACAAAAGTTGTTATCTAACATTCAAGTCAATATGTTTTATTGTTAATTCAAGATTAATTTTTATTCACTTATGTCACTTAAATATCAAAAAAGTATTGACAATGTAAAAATAACGCATTTATGCACAAAAAAACAGATATACACTAATTTTCCCTAAAAAAATGTAGTTAACAACCATTTTTTCGCCTCTTGAACTCATTTTTAATAGAATAACACCTTTTTAAAATTGGTAAAACACGAACACCAAAAAACCCTTCAAATGCTATCCGTTTTTACCATCCATTATCTAAAATTACAAAATACCTGGCATGTTAATTAATAATACAAAACATGGTATGTACCATTTAAAATTATTGAAAAATAATATATAAGTACATATTATAATAGTCTTTAAATAAAAACAAATATATGACAGTACTGCCAGAGTAAAATTTACATTAACCATAAATATTCCAATCAAATTAAAAGGCGTGTTAATTTCAGAATTATGGCATGAACATGATATTATTAAGATAACATGTTCTTCCCCTTAGTAACTGATTTGTTTTTTATGAAAAAGTGTAGTTAACATGTTCATACCTATGATTTGAACATGTTCTAATTATTACTCCCTTTATATTAACTCGTGGCGTCTGCTTGTCTTCTTGTCTGACGAAAAAACTTTGGATCCATTTTAAACCCCTTTCCCGTGATCCAATCGAGCTGAAACTTTGCAAGCAGACTCGTGGCGACGATCAAGAAGATCTATCTAATTTTCGTTAAAATAAATTAATAAATTTTTGCATTTTTCAAATTTTCAATGTGTTTTTCATACAACTTATTAAGTTGTATGAAAATATTTCAACGCGTCTGGTAGCCTCGAAACCTGATTATAGTATAATTTTGGATTTTTGGAAATTTTTTTATTACTCCCTTACGTAGCGACGCCAGACCGAAGCCCAACGCGTAGGTTAAGCGAAAAAAAAATGTTTCGACTAGTAAATGAGAAAGGGAGTATAATAAAGGTTTTTATGGGTTACATTTTTTTTAAGTTCTGAACTTATTTCCAATGGAAAGAGCGTACATTATTTAGTTTAGAGGGCTTACTAACTCATTTTTGACAAAAATGTTAGTTAACAGCTTCTTGCCACGGGGTCTTCAATTATTTGTGTATGCGTGTTAGTCGGTAGGCAATTTTCTTGTAAGCACCTCTAACCACCTAAGTTGCGACTGTGAATAGAAATAACAACGGCTTTAGGGTCTGACGTAACCATTAATGTTCCGACTGGGCAGATATGCGTTATACAATTTCTTTCCTACCAGCCCGATGCACTGCGGAAAGCGACTTGGAAGGTTTTTGCCAGCTGCTGGATGAAAATCATTGGTCATAATCATGGAGCTGTCACGCTCCAAGGAAACGAGGATGCAGTCGTGAGTAATAGCCTTCTCGCTTCGTAGTTTTATTTCTTTTAACCTTATTCAAAGCCTCCGTGGAGGAATAAATGAGCCTGCTCATTCTGCAGGGACGTCTCGATGTATTGGAGGTATTGGGAGAATTGCAGTAATAAATATATTCAAGAACACATTCATATTTGTGAAGTTGTAATTTTTCAGAACAAAGTTCTGTGAAATTTTTAAATCAAATTAATTTATCAATTAGAAAGACATACAGAAAAATCTAATTCACGAGAATATATTAGGTTACTACTGGGATTCGAACCCAGGTCACCTCCTTTCCGGACAAAAATTAATCAATTAATAAAAATAAGAACTACGTATAAGGTCGATATATTTACGGAAACATAGAGGGTTGCTATAGCTTAGTGGTCAGAGCACCGGCCCCGGAAAGGAGGTGACCTGGGTTCGAATCCCACTAGTAACCTAATATATTTTCGTGAATTAGATTTTTCTGTATGTTTTTCTAATTGATTAATTAATTTGATTTAAAAATTGCAGTAAGTAAGCTAGAAAGATTTTATAAACTAATAATAATAATATATCGGTTCATTATCTTCTACAAATATTGACATTTAGACAAATAATTAAATTTGATGTACTTCTATTTATGTACAAAATTGTTAATAGACACAATACATTTGAATTAGTAAGAAAAATAAGAGAAAACCAACTTGAACATGACCACTGTACAAGAAAAAAAAGATGAATTTTTATTATTATTTTTATTATTAAATTTATTTGGTAAATGTACAAACTTAAGAGTGTATTCATTATAATATAATTAATACACATTTATATTACACGCTTACCCACTTTTAAATGAGAATTTATTCTTGTGTTTGTGGGGGCATTGTCATATATGTATATATCTATTAGATTAAATAAAGACATTAAATTAAGTAAGTAAGATATATACAATACAAGAATACAAAAATGTAAGATATTAGATTAAGTAAATAAGATAAACACAAGGAAACATTAAATTAAGTTATATAATAGGATTGAAATAAGATTGCCATTCAGAAAGAAATAAAGATCGCATACTTCTGTGATGTACAGTGGGATGAAGTTGTATGTGAGTCTGCCAGAGGATATTAGAGACGAAAAAAATATGAAAATTTTTGAGAAAAAACTAAGAAAGTTTGTGATACGTACTTTTGATTGGAAATTCGATATACTGATATTTTACAATGTATATATTAGGAAATATAAATGTTATTATATTACCTATTTAAAAAAAACCTTTCATGTTTACAGTTTGTGTACGGTAAATTGCAGTCAAATAGGCTGTTCTTAACTGGAATCTAGGTGAGATAAATAGAATAAAATATGTATCTCGCAGTATTTCTTTCACAATTACTAGAATACTATGACGTACTTTGATCTGGTTTGAAGTTTCTGGGATATTCTGCGTGTTTCTAATATCATCCTCCGCTGCTTTTCAGACGATTTCGTTATTTTTTAAACTGGCAATGGAAATTGTGATCATTGGATCATTTTTAGTATTTATTATCAGTTATTGTATACTAGAGAAGGTACAAAGTACTGTATATTTGGGCTGCAACTTAAATGAAAGATGGAATCCTTCGGTTGAAGTCAAATGCCGCATAGAGCAAGCTCGTGCAACCTTTATCCGCATGAAAAAGATGTTCTGCAGCCATGATATCAACCTAGGATTACGAATTCGAATGGTCAGATGCTACGTGTTTTCAGTATTATTCTATGGAATGGACGCATGGACGCTTACCGAAGAACTGATAAGGCGACTTGACGCATTCGAGATGTGGATCTACAGAAGAATTCTCAAAATAAGCTGGATGGATGGATGGATTACGAAGATGTTATGGCTCTGATGATTAAAGAAAAAGAAGTTATTAAAACAATAAAAATCCGAAAACTTCAATATCTAAGACATGTGATGAGACATCCAGAGAAATACGAGATCTTGCATCTTATTATATATATAATTAAAAAATAAAACTAAATAAAGACAAAAAAAAATAAGCCCATCATCTATTAATTATAAAAGCAAAGGCAGCAATATCCAAAAAAATTAACAAATGTTTTGAATGCAGTCAGCGAGGATTACTAATTTAGTATGTACATACAGAATTATAGATCTTATGTATCTATTAGAGATGTGTGACTATGACGTTGGCCGACTAGCGGATTAGTCGGTTGAAAAGAGGCCGACTAGTCGGCAAAGCCGGTCACGGTTTCGGGGGTATTCGGCAATTTCCGTGACGCTTCGTTTACATTGAATCGCGCGCAAGTCGCAACCGCCGCCTGCGAGCGTGTCAGAACATGTTTTGTTTACTTCGCTTTGTTTTTTGATTTTTGCCTTTGCACGGGTCAGAGCGGTGTTTTTGTGTAAAAAAATAAAGACAATACTGTTATTGTTCATAAAAGTGAAAGAGCTCGATTTTATTAAAATTTAATCATGTAAAAAGAAAGTCTCCCGTATGATTTTTTTTGACCGATTGGACAATGATTCATAATTCATAATCATAAAGTCAAAAACATATAAGTACGTTAGACTGATTGTTTTAATGAAGCAGTTAATGTTTAGAATTTTTATAAATGTTTTTTTTTCACTACATCATGTACATGCAATCTTGGTTTTATATTCCTACTACAAAAAATCCTACTCTTTTATTTATATAAGAAGAAATATTTATAATGTTTATTGAAGATAAGAAGATATTATTGTTTATTAATTAAGATCCTAATTTTGATTGATAAATATCACAGATATTTTTTCTTTACAAGTAAGCAATTTTAGATCACTAAAGGAAAGGTTGCTTTACATTTCAAAAGACTGATTCTAAAATAAAAATATTAATTAACAATCAAGCTTTTTATTTAATGTAATTCGTCCTATATACATTTTATTGAGAAATACATACAAAGTAAGAAGCCGGATAGTCGGCGCTTTTTGCCGAGTAGTCGCCGACTATAAAGTGGCCGGATAGTCGGCTTTACCGACTAGTCGGAACATCACTAGATACTAGTATATCTATTCCTTCCAAGATCACGGTTCCTATACATTTATAGGCTGTATTTTCTATAAAATCTCGAATTCAGTACATTCTAAATTAATAATCTTCGATGCTGCCTTTGCATAATTTTTTATGACCCACAATTAAACAACTTAAATATTTGAAGACCCCATGGCAAGAAGTTGTTAACTAACATTCAAGTCATTTTGAGATAATTAGATATTAGCATTTCGCCTTTGAAAAATATGTTTTATTGCTAATTCAAGATTAATTTTTATTAATTGATGTCACTAAAATATCAAAAATGTATTTACAAAGTAAAAAACTATAATATACTATTTTTCCCTAAAAAATGTAGTTAACTACCATTTTTTCGTCTCTGGAACTCATTTTTAATAGAATAACACCTTTTTAAAATTGGTAAAACACGAACATCAAACAACCCTTCAAATGCTATCCGTTTTTACTATCTATTATCCAAAAATAAAAAAATACCTGGTATATGAAGACAACATGTTCTTCCCATTAGTAACTGATTTGATTTTTATGAAAAAGTGTAATTAACATGTTCATCCGTACGATTTGAACATGTTCTAATTATTTTTAAGTTGTGAACTTATTTCCAATGGAAAGAGCGTACAATGTTTAGTTTAGACGGCTTATTAACTCATTTTCGACAAAAATGTTAGTTAACAACTTCTTGCCATGGGTTCTTCATTTTTCTGAGATTATATTCTTAGTATCATTCTGTTGGAGGTGCATCTCTGTGCAGTGCAGGCCCCTGACTTTGAGAGGTTCTCAAACATCCGGAGGCCGGTCCTTATGGCAGTAAGCCACTTTATAAACTCTAAAGCAGGACTCTTTGTTTTTCCCGTGCCCCTCAGCTAGGCCATTGTTTTCGCTTCGATCTCATTCTCACACGTACATTTTGAATTTCAAGAGCGGGACGGGACTTTCACGGAAGAGCAGTGTGAATTTTATGGAACATGTTATTTTTAACTATAAAATACTGTTATTGTTTCGGAGAACGTATATTATTTGGACGTAGTTATGCTGAAGGCGTCCAATCCACAAAACAAAGATTGGAAAAATGGCTTCTAAAAATTTGTATCTACAAAAATTTAATACGTTGGTATTCAATTCATTATTGCATATTTTTTCATAGGGCTCTTTTTAGAAATATTTTTCACCCTTTCTTTCAACTCTTAGCGTCTGCTTGCTTCTGTCGAAAAAACTTTGGATCGATCTTTAACCCTTTTCCCGTGAACCAATCGAGCTGAAACTTTGCAGGCAAACTCGTGGCCACGATAAAAATGATCTATCATATTTTCGTTTAAAAAAATTAATAATTATAGTATAATTTTGGATTTTTAGAAATTTTTTATCACTCCCCTTCGTAGCGTCGCCCGACTCAAGCCCAACGCGTGGGGTAAGCCCCAAACTTGTTTCAATTAGTAAATGAGAAACGGAGTATAATAAAAACTTGTTGTTTTTTTAATGTAATTACAAGAAAAAACTTTTAATTACGAAGATATGACGCGTTTTACGTATTTGATTATTTCTACATAATGTTTAATTACGCGAAAAACAGTACCTATTTTCATTTTGTTCTATGTGGGTTGAATGTATTCTATCAAATATGAGCGACTATTATTAAATGCCAGCTTTTTTTATTATATGACTTGGATTCGTTATATATACAGGGTTATTTGAAAAACATTAATGACCTCGCACGACTATATTCCTGCGTTGATTATGAGTCGGAAATGTTCAAGCAACCACGACCCAATATTAATAGTTATAGGGATAGGCAACATCAAATATTACATTTTTTTTCAATATTTCTGACTTATATTTGCTAAAACATTGAACAATAATTACAGTAACTTATATCAAATTAGAAAAATTCATTCCCTTTAATACATGTCAAATAAAATAATAAAAATCTTCAAATTCCAATTGAAATTTCTGCAGGGTTTTTTTTTTCATTTTATTTAAATTGTATTGAAACAACTGAATTTTTCGTAATCGATAAAAGTTAGTGAAATGATAAGTTCAACATTTTGTAAAAAAAAAAGGTAGAAATATTGAAAAAAATTCAAACTTTAATATTCCATAACTCTGTAATAATATAATGTGACTTATTATAGGAATCACGAATGTCTGTGGAATACTCGGTCACCGTTGTGTAAAAATAATATAGCAAGAAATAATGTTTATGAAACTTTATTAAAAAGCATGAGTGATTCAAATCTTACAATAAAAATTATAAAAACTAAAATCAAAAATGTGCGGATGGAAACTCGGGAACTGTTTTGATTTATTGGTTCACTTGAATTATCTATTTCAGTTTGAAAAGTTTCAATTTTGAACTAGAGTTCCTCTCTATTCTATGACAAGAGCATACCTCTTATTAGCATGTCTGTTTGATTGTTAGCTTTGAGTATGCTCACAAATGAGCATGCTTAAAGTGCTAATAATTAGCAAGTGTGTACAGTTGTTAGGGCACGCTGGTTTTGAGCATGCTAATAAGCATGCTCAAAATAAGCATGTGTATCTGCACCTTTACTCGCGTTTTAAGCACAGCATAATTTATTTATTTATTTAACGCCCTTTTGGGCTTTTACAATATACAGAATATTTTTTTTTTAAAAATAACATAAGACAGTTAAAATTAAAATACAGTTAAAAGTTACAATAATAATAGTTAAAAGTTAATAATAATAATAATAATAATACAGAAAAACATATAAACATAAGATAAAATAATAATAAAGTTAAAGGTAGAAATAATAATAGTTAAAGGTAAAATAGAAAGATTTATTGTCCATTTCCATTTTGTTGGGATGTAAACAATTGTATCAGCTTTGTCCTATAAACAGTTATACTATCAGCAAAAATGTCAGCCGCCTCTGCATAATAAAGAATTTAGAAGCAATTGAGTGTTAAACTAAAGTATCGTTAAGGTGTGGAATTTAGGTCAATCGTAATGTAAAAACGGTAACGACTAATGACACTTTAAATCCAGTAGAATGCGAAATTATTCTCTCTTTATATGCATCGCGATGTGACGAAAGTGAGTGACAGTAGATAGTTTTAACCCTTAAATGCA
Source organism: Agrypnia vestita (assembly GCA_016648135.1). Taxonomy (NCBI): domain Eukaryota; kingdom Metazoa; phylum Arthropoda; class Insecta; order Trichoptera; family Phryganeidae; genus Agrypnia; species Agrypnia vestita. Next base: position 18,503 of record JADDOH010006132.1, on the reverse strand, counting down.
TGAAGTCTGATTTTTGTGTGAAAAAAATATATTTTATAGAGCTTCACCCGTAGACTAAGGGAAAAATAGTAAAAAAATCATTGTTTTATTTTTTCATTTATTTTTTCAAAAAATTACCATGTGCCGTTTTCGGCACCACATGCATTTAATGCTAAATTAATGCATGACTTTCTGTGCATTTAGTATAAAAAAGATAAAAATAATTGTATGAATACAAAATTGATAAACATACCTGCTCGTTTTATATTTTTCTGGGTAATAAATCTGTCAAATAACCAAGATTTCTTTTGATCGAATACGGACATAAAGATAAAGACATCGACTTTTTCTATAATTTGATAGTTTAGTAAAAATGGCCGTATGGGAATGGACAAAATTATTATTTTTTTTTAATTCAATGACTGAGGAATACTTTTATAAGGATCGATATAAAGAATGACAAATATTTTGTGTGATAATTGAAAACAAAATCAATGTTCCGTTTTTGGCACAATATGCATTTAAGGGTTAAAAATATATCGAACATCCACAATACTAGGAATTTTGGATACCATTTACAAATCTTCATTTTACTTGTCATATTCACAATTTATTATTAATTATGTGCTATGGAATTGATGTCGCAAAAAAATAATCCAATCATCGTTATTTTTGCATCGCTACTTAAGCCCATGTCTAATTTTACTCAACCCCGAGACACAATCAATCAAGTACTTACGAAAGTATAAAATAGTTATAAAATATTTACATGTACACCACGGTACTTCACAACACTAAAATTCGCAAATAAATTACGTAGTTTCGATTAATTCAGTGGTATCATCCAAATGGTCTGCACCGGTTCGCACGAACCGGTTTTTAATTTCAGTCACGGTTCGCAGAACCGGTTGTTGAAATCGACCAAGTTAAGGAAACACCGCATAAAAAATAAAATGTAATTGTTACCCCAAGAATTCACAGTTAAAATGAAAGCCACATGTTGTAGATCGATGTACCATTTTCGTACTCGTCCAGATTACGCCATTTAATAAAATCAAAACTTAAAGTTTGGTAAACATTGAATGAATATTCTTCACTTTAAAATTGTTTGCTATGTCTGAAAGCGCTTGGGTTTTGTCTCGATCACCTTTTATGTCGTAGTGTGTTTCAATCATCACATAATATTAATAATAGACAGGCAAAAACAAGAATATTGGTGATGTATTAATTCCTAAAAAGCTTCTAACATATTTTTTGCTTCAATTTCCATCACAACATCTACTTGAACTTTTAGTGGTTTCTCTTAAATTTGCTTCTTAATTTCATATTTCGTTACGCGTATTTAAAATGAAAATATTAAGAACGCACCCTATGCATTAGTATCTAGATGCTATTTGTAAGAAAAATAGAACATTCATAAAGATAAATTATAGAAGTTTCACAAAAACGAAGAAACTGTTTGTATGGGACACATGTATGGAAGGAAGTCTTTATAAGGTGGCGACAGGGCTTACGACCTATATTGGCTGACTTAAGTGATCACTTTACACAATTCAACTTTCACGATTCCACCGTAAGAACATCCATCCACACATAATAAAAAAAAAAGTTGTCTATATGTTTTTTATGTCTTCTGTCAAATATTTGAACAAACTATGCTATGGCATCTATAGTTAAAAATCAATTCCCATGACATAGTTAGTATACAAAGATTTCGCCGCTGATACCTCTGTATTATTAAATATAAAACAGCTTCGTCTCTGTAAGACTTTTATAATTTATCTTAATTAATGATTACCCATCCCTCAGTGGACAAAATCCATTGATTGTGTTCTTAGAACATACATACATACAAACATAACGCTGTCTATATTTACTATCTAAGATTAATTATACCGTTATTTTAACTGGTTACACTGCTACTGTCATTTGAGATTTGTATCTAATTGTATTGATTAGTAACTGAGATATAAATGTGGTCCAATACCGATAGTTTCCAGTCGAACTAACCCAATCATAAATATAATCAGGTACAAATCTCAAATAACGGCTATTGTTTAACCGGCTAAAAAACCATCTTTACATAGTTCGAATTCTTGCAGATTATTTTCGTTCAAAAACTCACTCATACACAACATCCATTTTCTAAACGATGACATGAACCCATAGATCCATTAAATCAATCATTCATTAAAATACTAATCGCACTACATTCAAACACAAAATATACAATACACATAAATGTACGTGTAAAATATAATTAATTGAAAAATACATGTTACTAGAGCGTGCCGAAGACACTTGTAATTGGGATAATGGGCATAGTCTTCACTATAATGTTTATTATCAGAGTATCATGTACCTATTATCCTGTTAGCGTCTCTAATAAATAAAAAATTATAAAAAAAACACCAAATTTAGTAAAACTAAATATTACACTGATTACACTCAGTGCTTAATACGTATATTTTTATATGTACTAAGTATACTTGCGGGACTCATTTCTTTGTTTATGTGTGCATAGCGCGACATCTCATCTTCAGCGTGCAAATACATACGAACGTTCGCTCTCAGCTGCGAAATAAATAGCCTCTGGTTTGTTACGTTTAAAATAACACTTTATTTCGTGATTTGTGTGTGCAGTTAAGTTGCACCAATCAAAGACTTAAGAATCAATAAAATCGATGCACCGATCGAGGCGAGCGGGCTTTGATTGGGCAGTGTCGTTCAAAGTCTTGCCGTTAAAAATTAATGTAGTTATGTAATAAATGCATTTTCGTCTACAAATGGAATAATCAAATCTTCACAAAACCTTCTTCACTTCAAAAAAATATAAATAATATTTCTAATAACTGTAAAGTGGATTTAAGTGTAGATTTTTAGAAATATTGGTGTTTTTTCAACTATCTGATCTAATTATGTGAATTATTCTACAGAAAACGGCCAGAGCCAAAAAAAAAACTCAAACTGAGATAATCTTTTGTCCAAAAATAGAATAATCAAATCTACTCAAAACCTACAACGTTCTTTATTTCAAAATATAAAAGTCAAATTCTAATAATAAACTATAAAGTGGATTTAAGTGTAGATTTTTAGAAATTTGAATGTTTTTTCATCTGTCCGATCTTATTATGTCAAATATGCATTCTGCAGAAAACAGTCAGGGTTGCCTATCTCTTATGAATATCTAGTAATTAAATTTATATTTGTATGGGATTTTTATTATAACATTTTATTTCATATTATATAATAATAATAATAATAACTCTTTTCTGGTGAGTATGTTTTGAGTTATATAAAAGTGTTTTATGTGGCGTGGGCGCTTTCTGCAGTTTTTACAATGTTATTTTCACGATCAATAAATATTTCGGAAGGCGACTACTGTGAATTTTTGTATGAATGTGGCTTGGCTGGTTTTAGCAAAACATAGAATAGGCCTTACTCCGTCCGATGACATCAATATCTTATTTTCATCAAAATTATGGCTTGGCGCTTTTATACATAACCAGCTGGTCGAACACGGGTTAAGGATTGAGTAAAAAATAAGTTTGTGAGGGAATACAAAGACTAAAAAATAAAAAAAATATTTTTTAGCCTTAGGCTAAATATATGGTATCGCAGACTTTTTTGTATATATTAATGTCCTCTATAAAACTGCAGTACATCACTTTGATCTATTGTCAATAATTTCCGCAGCATATAAGTTTTTTTTTGGTATTTTTTTCACACGTTGGGTTACATTATCGAAGTTTTCATACGGATCCCGAACATTTTTGAAAATATTCTATAGCCTATATTCATCGGGAATGATGTAGGATTCTAAATGCGAAAGAACTTTTCAAATCGGTCCGGTAGTTTCGGAGCCCATCCCATGCAAACAAACAATCAAATCTTTCCTCTTTATAATATTAGTGTAGACCACGTCCAAATGTAGGTCTGCAGTTTGCATCCTGTTTGGAAATAGACTCCGCCGCTGTTATCTCACGCAGAGTGGTCGAGGCACAATGCGCAGCATCCGAGGCGGGTTCCCACAACGTGGACCGACTTTCTTCATCTTCGCTCCAGTTGCCCGTATTATTGGCGCGGCTCCAGCGCCCGCTCCTCTAGACTCCCATAATCGGGTCAGAGAGAGATTGTAGGAATCGCGCCGCCCGGGCAGAAAGCGGACCAGACATCCCTCTCGCGATTTCGAGAAGGGCAGACCGTTTCGCCGAAGTGTCCCGACACCGCCTCCTATTCTGAGCTCGCACAGACCGGTTTAATCTTTTCTATCAAGCGGGCAAAGAACCCGAGCGATTTTCTTGAACCCTGTTCCGAAACTGTGAAAATGTGAATCATTTGTTTTCGAACATTGGAGATAAAGAACCTCGTCACGGATGAATCGATACAGCGACATTTATGAGATTTTAAAAATCAGTCATGCATACCAATCCTTTTTGTTCAAATCATTTTAATATCACAAAGGCTATCAGTTTGATCAATTTTCATGTATTCGTATTATGCGCGAACAATGTCGTGAAAGAATATTTAAATATATGACTAATATTATAAATAAATGGACATTTCAGTATTAGACCTGTCCAAATTTTAATATAATACCAATTTTTTTATTTATTTTCTTATTTTTATTTTTTAATTTTTTAAAAATACTTTTTTTACAAGATAGAGTCAGTTGCTTATGATGGATTTTTCTCTTCTACATGAGTGACGTAGACTCGTGTGTAGGAGAGGAGTATCATTACATTATACATTTACAGAGAATTATATGATAAAATGTACATATTCATCATTATATATGTATAGACAATTTAGTTATAATTACTTAGTAATAGGTGCATATATATAATAATAAGTAATCAATTATATATTAGATATATATATATATATATATATATATATAAAGAAACCCGTGTTTCCCTATCCGCCAAGTTTTCTTCACAACCAGACACTACCACCCCCTGGTGGTTATGGTGGTAGATAGCCCTTGGTGTCACATTAAAAATGTGCGAGTTTGGTGGGGGTGGCTGTGCGTGGGTGTTAGTGGGTGACGAAAATGTGCTTTCTAGCACATTGTTTTCTTATGGGAAGGCCGCAAATGCTTAGTATTATTTCAAAATAGGCGCGCCGACTGTGTCGGCGAGTCTAGAAGGTTCCGGAAAAACCTGCTCTAGAAAGTTCTGGAAGGAGAAGGTTCTAGAAAATTTCCGAAAGTTCTATAAGGTGAGTGGCGGAATGTGTCGGTGTGTCTAGAAGGTTCCTGTACATTCGATAAATTTCTTGAAAGTTCTGGAAGGAGAATGTTCTAGAAGGTTCGCGAAAGTTGTATGACGATCCAAACAGTGTACTTAAAATCTACGCGTTCGAAGCCGCGCGGGCACAGCTAGTATGTACATATAATATTTAATAAAATAAAAATTTAATTATTTCTGAAGGTATTTTTTCACGTTTTTTTAAATGCCTAATAATTATCCTAAGTCCTCATTTCAACAGGCAATTCATTGAACCATTTCACACCTCTGAATGTGTAGTAATGCTGAGCAGTTGTGGTATGTATCACAGGGATATGTAATTTACCAAGTGTTACATTTCTGCTACTTGACACTCTTTGGGTCAGCTCGTTATCACTACGAAAACCTTTATATAGTGCTTGAAAATAATGTAGTACAATACACCTGTAAATGTAGTACAATATACCTATAAAATAAGTCCTTTCACCACATATTGAATATTGAATATGAGTTTATCCTCGTAGAAAAAATACTAACTGAGACTTTTCATTATGTGTTGCAGCCCTTGGGTTTCACACCAAAATATCTATTTGGCTTTGCAGCGGCTAGCGCAAACTAGGTATAGACCAGAGAGAGAACTAGAAATTAGTTGAAAATTATAAAATGAAAAAAAATGACGTTTTTTGTATCGAGAAGCGAGAATGTAATGTTTAAAACCACAAATAATAAACAGAACATTTGAAAATGTTTAACTCATAATAAAAGTATCAAGGAAAGTGAAACGTTAATAATAAAAGTGTCAATGAATGCATTCCACTATGAAAAACAATACACTCACCCGTATTGTATCACAGTGGCGAAGCTATTTATATGGGAAAGTGTGTATAGAAGTTTTTTTTGGGCGTTACAGGGCTGTCATGAGGCAGACTTGAGTGATCACTTTACACAATGTAACGTTCACCGACTTCACCCTTGATTGACCAAATTTGGAAAGTTGTAAGTATATATGGTATTAGTAAATAAGTCGCGCTTTCTTACAAAAATACATTTTTAACTTGAAATAAATTGAAAAATAATGTCTTTTGTAAAATACACGTTTTGTTTCCAAGGAGATTTAATCATGCAAGAATAAATACTTTAACTGCAGTAAAAATGTATTTTAAATATACGCGAGGGGAACATTCTTCCGCTTTGATCAAATCTCCTCGCCTAAAGAAGGGGTTTAGTTTATCTCTACATAATTTTATGCTGGGTTTAAACCTCATATTCTCACAAGTTCTTGCACTTAGGGTGCGATGTACGAACAAAAAACAATGGGTATGTTAGAAGCTTTACTTCTTTGGCACAGATAAAACACCATGTGTTAAAACAATATTAAATCAAATGTAAAAATATACATTACTACGACCATAGCGATTTCCTCTGAGGTTTCGCGAATGACGTCATCCTCTCTATTCCTTATTAAAAATATTGTTGTCTGTAAAAATTGTTGTAAAATGCCAGCTCGAAAACAATTCTCACATATTTTTGTTTAATTACTGAGGTAGTAATTAATGTTTTTTTTATCAATGGTTATTTTTCATGAACTAATGCCCCAGGCACTAAATACCTGGCTCCGCCCCCGCTTAGTATTTAAAAAGTGAATTAGTATAAAAGAAGTATACCCTGTGAGGTGCACGCAGGACCCTGTGTACCGCAGGTAGCTGGTAGGACAGCGGCAGTGTCATGTTGAAGGTATGTTGCAGGAACTTCCCTGGGGATGGGGCATCGCTCCAACACGAAAACGGATCGATATCGTTCAGGTACTGAATCCTGCACGTCAAATCCTCAACTTCCAACTTGGGGATCACCATTTCGAAACTTTTTGAATCAAAGTTTTCAAAACACTCCTTTCTTTAATTTGTCCAGTATAATTATTTGATATTTTGACACACTTGAATTAAAACTGCCTTAGAATGAATGGAAAACATAAATTATGTTATCTGGTCTAGTGTATAATTATATATTTTTTATATATCTCTTTTATATATAAAAAAACAGGTGAAGTATTATGAAATATTATACAAGTTTAATACTTCACCTGTTGATGATACATAGATTCTGATACTCTCGAAACTCGAGTTGTAAAGTAGAAAAAATATAATTAAACTGGAGTAGAGATAACATTGTTTAAGTTTTCCATCTATTTTAATTGTCACCACGAATAATCTCTAAAAGAACTTTTTGAATCAAAGTTTTTCAAAACACACCTTTATTTAATTTGTCCTGTATAATTATTTGTTATTTTGACACACTTGAATTAATACTGCCTTTAGAATGAATTGAAAACATAAATTATGTTATCTGGTCTAGTGTATAATTATATATTTTTTAAATATCTCTCTTATATATAAAAAACAGGTGAAAATCGAGTAGTAAAGTAGAAAGAGTATAATTAAACATTGTTTAAGTTTTCCATCTATTTTAATTATCACCATGAATAATCTCTAAAAAAACACATTTAAACACCGCAACTTGCAGATTAACGAACGGAAATATTACTTGTTTAAACGTATTCATATTGGCCGTTTTCGATTGAAACAATAGGGTCTAACCGCGAGCGAAAACCGCGGTGAAATGGTGCAGCGATCCTCACGTGATATGAAAGCGCGAGATGTCCTATTCCCATATGCGCGGTTCGATATTAAAATGTCTAAGAAAACATTACCGATTGCAAATGATACAATACGCGCAATCATAAATAAACATCTTGAACAACGAGAGAGGTTTGACAAACACCACTGGGACTTCTCGAGTACACGCATCAACGCGCGGGATAAGAAAAACTCCCATTCGAAGAATTCTTCCAGTCTTGATTAGACGACATAGTTATACTCGAGCCATCGTAAGATGGCATTTTTGACAGATCGTAATAGTGTTGTGACACACTTAAAATCATTAACGAAAAAATTCAGTCGAAAAAAATATTCGTCGCACGGTGTGAGTTGAAAAAGTCTTTGTACATAAAAAAGGTAAAAACAAAGTCCAAATTAACGAACAGGGGTCAAAATATAAAAGTATCAATGTCCGAAATCTAAAGCCAGGTAAAAAACAATATCGTAATCACAGCGTGCACTCATTCGTTCTTTCCGTAACAACGTTAACATAAAACTGTCAAAACCTTAGAGTATCTACAATATATAGAGGGATAATAAAGCATTTTATCAAACTTTTATACGTGGTAAAATAGAGCTTACTCAGTTTAAACAATATGGCGACACATGAGAGAAAAAGAGACAAAAAAACATTACCCGGTCTGATCCGTCTTTTATTGTTTTGTAGCCGTTTTCTTTGCCCTCTAATAAAGCCATAGAAAAAGATCATATTTAGATGGCACAATCGATCTGTCAGATTTGTTGTGTTATTTTGGATACTTATTCTGCGTATTCTACGCATATTATACAGGCAATCAATATCCTACAACATTTTGAATCATTTCGTTCATTCCATATTTAATGTTGATGGAATAAAGTATAGCATTTGTCCTCCAATGTTTAGCTGTCATTAATTACGAAACTTCATGTAAGTCTAAACGTCAAAAGTGCCATCATAGAGTGGCCGTACTGTAATTGTTAAATTCCAAAATATAAGTTATCCAATAAGACCCTTCTTGCCTGGTCCATGATCCATCCGACACCAATACCAACACGGAATCGGTCCGAAATTAGTCATCGGTCCGAAATTTCATCTATCCCCATCCTTGCCGAACCCACATCAACATGGCGTTAGGCAGAAAATTGTAGTGGACCGTTGTCTTTTTTGATTTTTGTATTTATTCAAAAAAATATATAATTCATCCGAATAAACGCCAACTTTTATTGCAATAATTCATCTATTTTTTAAAAATATTGTACTTGCATGAACACTGACTAATTAAGGGTGAGAAAAAAATGTGAAAACTAAAAAAATAGTGGCAGTAATGACTAGAAGCTTTTTTGCTATTGTCAACTCTGAGTTATTAGAATGATGTAATTATCGATCTAATTATAGAACAAATTACGTTGTGAAGACAAAAACATTTTTGAGACATGAGTTTTTAAACAAAGCAAGGTTTACACTTTGTGATGACATAATTAGTTATCATATATTGAAGATGAGAAAATTTTTCTCGAAACATGTAAATATTTATAATGTATTAAAGTGGTATAAACAAAATAATTTTGATTTTATTTAACTAAGTGAAGTGACGTTTGTGATTTGTTTTGAAAGTTTGTTCTGAAAAATCGCACACAAATAAAAGGTGATTTCATTAAAAGTTTCAAGTTTCGTAGGTACTACGTATTATTTAATCTTATAATTTAAAAATAACGTAATTTAATTATTACTTATCCCGATCGCATTTTAATTTCGCTGTTTTGTAGCGTGTTTTAATATTGTACCTACATATATCATAATAATCAATAATAAATCGTTTCTTTAGGGGTAAAACTCACTATCCGCAATAGAGGACAAAATGAGTTATATTAAATACTTTTTCCATGTCTACTCCAGGTAAAAATCTTTCGTATCTATGTTATTTAGTGGAAAAATTTATAATTTAAACATTTTCAATAATATTTATTTGTAACTGGTTGCGGATATTTTATACGAACCGTATATTTTTCCGAGAAACGATTCTCGACGTTTCGTTGAATTCTTATTCAACGTCATCAGGAGGACGACATTTTCAATATTTTAAATATCTCATTTTGAATGTTTAAACTTCATTATCTCAAAACTTCTCCAATGTCACTAAGTGAGTTTTTCCTAAATTTCCTAGGGACGAAATGTTATTGTATGTATTTTATATGTGATAGGTAGGTATTACTTATTTTTAGCTTTCTTGCATCGTTTATATATATGTATTCTGTCTTTTTTCTAATTGTAATTTTTTGAAAACTTCATTTTACAAAAAATACAAATATTATAGTGATTATTATCTTTTTATATATCCATTTGAGAGTTTTGTAGAGTAACTATATAAGATGTTTATTTTTATTAGTATAAACAGGTCAATTGTCAAGTCGTGAGATCAAAAGTTGCTTTTTTAATTGATTAATTAATTTTTACTAATTAATCAACTAATACATGTACAGGTAATACTATATTCTCCAGAATAGTCGAAATGGAGGTAATATTTACAATGAAATATGTATGTTGCTACAAATAAATAAATTGTTGTATTAAAATGTCAGTAATACAAATGGAAAATAAATGTAGGTTTAAACTACATGCAATATATTTCCTGGTACAATACTCAAGTTAAATAGTAAGTACTAATTGTACAAAAGAGCTCGTCTAGATATTTGTTTAGTTGTTCTATACGCATGAAGATAGTTAACATTATACTATTTTTAACGATAAGTTGGACTTATCATTAATCATTTCGTAATACATTCCGTGTAAAAATTACGTGTACTCAAATATTTTTACACAAAAAAATAAAATAAAAATCTTATAAGTCGTCAAGGTTACAATGACGTGCACAGTTCGCTGAGGTCATGGTTTTTTTTAATAGGATTTAAATTTTTTATACTTTGCAGGGTATTTATTCAATAGCGTGTTTAACGACTTCTTACGACGGCCGTTTACTGCACAGACACAAGTATGATAAATTAGCATATTGAAGTAGCGATCAGAAACCGAACTCTGAGCCGTACTTGGCTGCGTATCATTACTCCCTTTGTATCGTTTTTTGACCCTTTTCCGTGATCCAATCGAGCTGAAACTTTGCAAGCAGACTCTTGGCGACGATCAAGAAGATCTATAAAATTTTCGTAAAAAACAATTAATAATTATAGTATAATTTCGGATTTTTAGAAATTTTATTGTTTTTTTCAAATTGGAATCATTAGAAAAGTTTGATTATTAGCAACGGCCCGATAACGTCGCGGAATATTTTCTAAATTTGAATTACTCCGTCGGTATACGTAATAGGTACTTCACTACGAATGTCGAAAATCTAAATTGACTGACAAATGTTTTTAGAATTTAATCTTCAAAGCATGAAGTGTCTTATCAAATATATTAAATTACTGTAAGTTTAGTGTTATGTTGTATGTTTTAATTCGTCTTTAATTGTTGTTATATTTTACAAAGAAGGGTAGTATAATAAAAACTTGGTTTTTATGGGTTACTTTTTTTTTACATCGAAAAAGATCAATGATCGCGATCGGAGCGATAGTATCGCATTCCAGTCTGCTCTGTCTGTCTCGTTATAGTGAATTAAAATCTGCCAAAAAAACGTATGTTCAGAAACTACAACGCTAACAGAAAATAATGATGAGTATGAGCGAACCGGGCTTGACTAATAAAACCAAGGCTACCCAAAAACCTATCAGTGTGTCCAGACAAAAATGTGCAGAGAGCCATCATATGAGTAGTGATGTACGAGATACCCTATACAAAGTATCTGGAATACAAAATGCAAGATACTTTAAAATCAAGTATTTCAGATACCAGATACAAATAACTTTCTGGAATGGTATCTGAAATACTAGATACAAAATACGTATCTCCCGGATATTTTTTACTCCCTTTATATTAACTCGTGGCGTCTGCTCGCTTGCTTGCCGGCTTGCCGTCGAAAAAACTTTGGATCGATTTTTAACCCTTTTCCCGTGACCCAATCGAGCTGAAACTTTGCAAGCAAATTCGTGGCGTTGATCAAGAAGATCTATCAAATTTTCGTTAAAAAATAATAATAATTATAGTATAATTTTGGATTTTTCAAATTTTTAATGGTTTTTTCATACAAGTTGTATGGAGATTCCTAAAGTAGACACGTAACCCGAAAATGAGAAAGGGAGTATTGTAAAAACTTCGTTTTTATGAGTTACTTTTTTAAAGATAAAATCCTTTTGTAAGTAAACACATTTTATTGAATGTAAGTTTATTTTTTTACGTTAATTATTTACGAATAAATCGCGTTGATCGCGCAAATGTGACAAAAGTATTATATTTTTAAGGTATTATTTGAGACTTAAGTAAAACCAGTTCTTCAAACATTTTGACGCTCATTCTTCTTCGATGAGGTCTCATTATAGTTACATCATTGGAAAAAAAGTATCTTAGCAATCTTAGTATTTACAAAATACTAAGATTGCTCTATGTATCTAAATACAAGATACAAGATGAATATTCAAAAAAGTATTTTAGATACAAGATGAAAATACGTATTTTGTATCCGTATTTTAAATATGTACTTGTATCTTAGATAAGTCACATCTCTGCGAGTGGTTTTATATATATATATAAGTTAAATAGAATATATATAATAGAATATATATATATATATATAGATCTATATGTTAGTTAAAAGTTACTTAGTGGGGGTTAACCCCGCGTCAAATTTCTGGTCGTCAAGGAGCCAGTCGTCTGCCTGACGTTATCGAAACAGATCTCACTGTTAATCTTCAGGAGCGCCTTGTCGAGAGCTGCTTCTCAAAAAAGCGTACAACCGTTTGGGCCGGAGCTCAACAGTCAAGTGAAAGTTTGAAAAATTCTGCGCTCAGGTTGTTCTGTTTGTTGGAGGAGTGGGGTTCTCCAGCGCGCCGTTTTCCGTTGCCGTTTTAATGTGTTTTGCTCGGCTTCTAGTAATCCATATATGTTTACTTTATTTATTACATAAAATATGACTTTATACAGTTATTATTTGTTGACCCGTGAAAGCCTTAGATTTAACATATATATTATATATATATTGATATAGATTACTACGTTATATATTGTATATATATATATTATATATATATATTGATATATATATATATATAGTCTACTCCTATGGGGATGATGGATCAATCAATAATAAATTTGTTGAGAACCATTTGAGGTAAATTGATCCTAGGAACCGATCACCCTAATTCTGACGTCACCCACATTTACGGGTCGCGTTCAAAGCTGCCTCTTCACAAGATTCCACTTTCATCTCAAATGATGGCACCAAACAATGATAATAAAAATAATAGCGAATATGCCTACATCAAATCACTGTTTCGCGTTTAGCTGATGTTTCACCGGTTTATTTTAAAGTTACTTTAGCTCGAGTACAAGCGGAATGAGATCTTTGAAACAGTACTGACGATCTGTGTGAATCCGGTTTTTTATCACGGGGAGGCTGGAGACACAAAGCGCAAGAGCACCGAACAAGCAACGCTCGACCACCGCGCAAGAAGAGAACATCCCGCCTCGCGCGGTGATTCAACAGTCAAGAGGAGCGACGACCCGCGCGATTCAGAGCCGCGCAAGCACGAAGTGGAAGTGTCGGAATGAGGTGAAATCTTTATTACACAGTGCAAAAAGGACAGATTCAAGAAAACCGTTGCGTACAAAGAGGAATTGCACTCAAACCCGTTCTTTTTGTACCCCTTTCGATTTGAAAGTTTGTTAGTTGGTGCCTTCCGACGCCGGCGGACCCGTCGCGGGTCGTGACTTGTCTAAATCACATGCAAAATCCGCGCTCGCTGCGCGACTCGCTGCGCTGCGCTCCCGGTACGTACTCGGCCGGCCGTATTCTGAAAATGGCGATATTGTTATCCCAACACTTAATAGACTAAATAATAAGAATTAAAAAACTACACTCTGTCGGTGATTGTTTCGAGGGAGACAACGCGACTAGGGAATGCAGTAGCTTGTTGGTCTTGTGGTTAGGACTCTCGCCTCGTGATCCAAAGGTCGCAGGTTCGAATCTCACTCCAGACAAGCAAGTTAGTCCTATTTTCATAGCACAAGCGTTTAGCTTAATTTTAAAATAGTAAGAATATTATAATTCCGCGTTCGCATCATCCCGCGAGATCTCGAGGCATTTCACGAGATCAATTGCGAACCGAAAAATCGGACGAGATTATCGGGATTGATCAAAATTGTATGTTTAATTGTGTATGTCTATAGAGCTTTTAGTAAGTACTTAAAACTTATGTTCATATCACATTCAAATAATGAAAATAGCTTTGAATAATATTTGATGTATTTTATCAACCTAATATAGTAATAAAAACTACTACCAAATCTATTGCGTTGACTGATTGATGCTTGGAAAAACGCTTACAAAAACTTTAATGCGATGAATAATAATGAATATTTTATTAAAATTGCTGATATAAAAATGCAAGGCGTTGTCGTTAATTGCCATTCAGCTCTATAAACAAAAAAAAAACACAAAAGTATACGGGATCCCGATCCGTAGGGATCCCGCGGGATTGGAAATTCTAATCTCGAGGGATCCCGAAAAGGCAATCGCGACTCGGGATCGCATTACCTAAACGCGACAATGTGACGCGAGACATGGCGTTTATCCGTCAAACGTCAAAATGTATATACGAATCCAACGCGACATTGACAATTTTGCCATAATTTTACATCAGGACGAAAATGGGAGAAGAAATTAATAAGTACGTTTATTAAATTAGTAAGTTTATCGCACAGCCCAATTCTAGATATATTCCCCTTTCAATTGACTACACCCACCCATACCCTCTCTCTCTTACCCAATCCTCACCACAGTTGACGTTCTGTCTCTTTCTTCCCTTAATGCTTTCTTGATTGTTTGTGATTCTGTTCTTGGTTAGTTACTATTCAACCCTGAAGAAGACTCAGCTGTGAGTTGAAACTAGTTGGTTAATCTCAATAAAGTGGTGTTAAACAAAGAGTTATTTTATTTAAAGAGATTATTACAATCTTAGAAGGTATAACCAGCCCTAAGGCAGACTGTCGTAAATTTACGTCTCGTTTATTCTTGAATATTGGAGTAACATTAGAATAGGTCGGACAGTCAATGAAGAGCGGAAAATAGGAAAGACTTTTTGGCTAAATTGAGTTTCTGATTCCTAAATGATAATTTTAACACATTCGGTTTTACAAGATTATTTTAAGTATAAATGATAGATAATGACAAGTATTAGAATAGAAGCGTAATTATAAAATAAATTAATTACGATTATATGAGAATTTTAATATTGTTTTTATAAATATTCCATAAAATGACGATCATCACGGATTGTTAAAATTGCCACTTGCGGATTTTCAATACGATGCAATAAAATAAATGAAAAATAATATATAAGTACATATCATAATAGTCTTCAAATAAAAACAAATATATGACAGTACTGCCAGAGTAAAATTTATATTATCCATAAATATTCCAATCAAATTAAAAGGCGTGTTAATTTCAGAATAATGGCATGAACATGTTATTATTGAAGATAACATGTTCTTCTCATTAGTAACTGATTTGATTTTTTATGAAAAAGTGTAGTTAACATACTTATCCCTATATATTTAAGTTGTGAACTTATTTCCAATGGAAAGAGCGTACAATATTTAGTTTAGACGGCTTATTAACTCATTTTTGACAAAAATGTTACTTAACAACTTCCCTGCCATGGGGTCTTCACCTAGTAGTTAGCTTAGGAGAAGAGAGTGATAAATATAAAATTTTTGTGGCCATCGCTTTAGAAAACGTGGCCAAATCTCTAGCAATGATAATGATACGTTGTGCAGGCCTATTTATGAGCGAGGGAAGAGGAGAGCAAATACCGCAGTACCTTCCAGGACCCAGTGGGCACCCATTAGTGATTTATAAACTCCTCTGATTTATTCCCCTCCTCAGGAACCTTCGATTGACCTTTGGCCGACGCGATTCATTAATGGCCACCAGAGGGCAGGAGCCCAGGGCCAACGATTCACTGAACTGAATTCCCAGCTTCACCAGGCTTCGTGGCGGCGTTGCCAAGGCTGTACTTTGCAACCCCGCAGCGGGCGGCGGAGGTTCACGGAGACTGCCGATCTCCCCCGAGCACATGCCCGATGACCACCTGTCCATCTCAGTGGCAAAGGTAACATTTTAAACGCAGACAAAAAAAGGAGTCAAACCCTCGATGCATCATTTTTTGTTTCCCTTGCCCTTGCGGGGAGTCGGGCGGCATCCAAACACAACGTTAAGTTATGTGCGTGCTTTAGTTATTACCTTAAGTTGCCGCGTATTATTTTTCAATTTAAAGAAACACTTTAACAACCGTTTGTATTACTTAAAAAAACTGTAGAAACACATTTAAGTGCGTTGAATTTATCTCTGAGAATAACCCCAGATTAACAGTTGAGTGCGTACAAATACTTAAATATTTTGTTACAGTACATAAATGATGGGATATACTAATTAAAGTACTGATACACATGCTTATTTTTGAGCATGCTCTAACCACTGTACACACTTGCTCATTATTAGTATGCTTATTTTAAGCGTGCACATGAATGAGCATGCTCAAAGCTAACAATCAAATACACATACTTATTACTGGCATGCTCGTGTCATAGAATAGAGACGCTCTTGTTCAGAATGGAAACTTTGCAAACTGAAATAAGAAATTCAAGTGAACCAATTAATCAAAACAGTTCCCGAGTTTTCATCAGCACATTTAATATTTTATTTTTCATAATTTTTATTGCAAGATTTGAATCATTCATGTCTTTTAATAAAGTTCATAAGTATTAATTTCATGCAATATTATTTTTATATAGCGGTGACCGAGTATTCAAAAGACATTCGTGATTCCTATAATAAGTCACGAAAAGTAATGTTTTGTCATCTCCCCAACGCGCTATATTTGTTTCATCTGTCGCGGACTGAGAAGATCGCATCGATAATCGATACTAGCCGCGAATGACATTAGCATGCTCACAAGCAAGCCTGTTCACACATGCTCAAAAGATACCCCTTCCACGCGCAAATCAAATGAGCATGCTCATTACTGCAATGTGCGTACTACACATGCTACTAAATAGCAATAACTCAAGAAGCTCAATACTACGCATGCTCACGTGTCACTATTGAGCATGTGTATCAGTAACCTTTACAATCAATTAAAAATTCGCACTTATGTAGGTACGTGCGTAAGAATGTGCATGCACGTTCCGCCCAGCTATCTTCCAACTCAAGGTATGCAACACATACTTAAATTGCCAAAAATGAAAATTTTGCATCAACGGATAAAAAAATCTAAAATACACATTAAATAGAGTACCCACATACCGAATTGTATTTTAATTAAATTATTAAAAGAGAAAATGAAACTGTATTTTCAAACAACTAGATGTTGTCATTTATAAGAATTGCTATTGGTTAAATCATTACTCGGAAAACCGCCATCTTAGATTTTGATTGGTGTGTCGAGATTCTACGGTGTTAAAAACTACGTTGCATGCATCCTAAATGTTCACTCTAACGCGCCAAAAAGAAGTATAACTTCAGAAATACTGGTTCACGCATACATACGCATACTCCGGTAACTCCATACCGATTCGTACGAACCGGTTATTCAATTTATAAACATTTCGCCGAATCGTTTGACGAATAGTTACGCATATAATAATATCGTTCCTTCTACATAAAGCATTGTAACAAACAAAAAAGTAAATTTTAGTTGTTCTGCCATTTCGAATGTTTTAATATAATAACTGACATAAGCGGCAAAATATTATTTAAAATTAAATTGAATACAACATAGTTTTATAAAAATATTGCCCTTTAAGATGTGTATTAGATAAAGTAGGAATAGTTTAACATGAAGCGCGTTAATCGAAATTTACATTTACATGTCGAAAGAAAAAGCATGCCAGCTTAATCCATAAAGAATTAATAGAGTCATAAACAGAGAGCAATTACATGAAGACGCATCCGTTAAGGGGGGGAGGTAAAGTTTTAAACTTTTTTTTTTGCATTTTATTTTTAATTTTTTAAATGAATGTATAACATCGCAAGAATATTGTGTCAAAATTTCAAGTCAATCGGAGCAAAATTGACGAAATTATGAACATTTGAGCGATGACTACTCTTACCCTGAATTTTCTCTATACCTGCCTCGAGGATCTAAAGACCGCGGCTCACCTGAGGACTACCGGACGTGCTATTTGTATTGGAAGAGTTTTGCGTAGACAAGGACAAAAAGATACTGATGATGAGCTCTTTGCTGTGTGAACATGGCATCGACGATTATGTGGAAGTATAAAATAAATGTTGAGTTTTATTTTGAATTTTACAGTGTGCTAAACTTTAAAGCGTATTCCCCACATCTCACGTTTTCAAAGTCGGTGTCCATCATAACTTCAAAACTACTACACCGATCCTTTTGAAATTTTGAATACTATTTCTGTACATAATTTACGAGGTAACGCTGTCGAGTTTTTTTCAAATTTGTTATTAATTTTTATTTTTTTATAACAAATTAGTCGATATTTTTCGCAAAAAATCGCGTTTTTCCCTTCAAAGTGTTCCAAAAA